>FJOG01000020.1:548674-756011 GCA_900073065.1 Phialocephala subalpina | reverse complement strand
GAGTTGGTATGTTTGTGAGATTTGAGTTTAGGACTGATAGAATGCAGGTTGGGGAGATACCGAGATATGAAATGTCACCGCTCGATGGGAGTTTGAAGGATGGGGTGTTCTTTTATAAGGATATGCGATGAACAAAGATGAAGGAGAGAAGGGAAGAATTGGACAATGCCACGTGATGGGAAGAAGGATACTTTATGTAGCTTGAAAGAGGGACTTCCAACCCTTGATGCATTCATAGACGTTATTAGTTACGTGTGCATTGTACTTTTACAAAGACTCAATGGCGTTCTTGATCGACTCTTCCAAACTCGTGAATCCTGGTTTCCCAAAATCTTTCTTGAGAAGCTCAATTGAGCGCTCGTTCTTGACCTTTGAGAGATCTTGAGAGTTGTCTGCGAAGTCCTCAGGGAACTTTTGATCGGGGTAGGTCTTGCGAAAGATCTTCAGTAGTTGACTAAACACTTGTAAGTAGGTATTTGGAAGGGAATTTCAGATTCGCAAGAGATGCCGAAACTTACTTGGGACTGAAAGTCTCGGCATAAGCGAACAAGCGCTCATTCTTGACATCGGGATCAATGAGAGCCGCAACGTGAAGTCTTGCCACGTCTTGGACATCTACGAACCATTCTATGGTATATCAGATGCTGCCTGGCTGCGCATGTGGAAAGAATACTCACGAGGAGGAATGTTTTTGAAGATCGTGGTGTCTCCGTTGTAGAGACCAACCAACCAGCCACTAGTTGAAGCAGGTTGGCCTTTCACCAGGATCTTGCCAATTGTGAGATTGGGTAGAACAGCGTTTGCCACGAATCCAGGCTTATTTGCTTCAATGAATTTCCATAGTGCTTTCTCGCCTTCTGTCTTACTGGCTCCATATACTGCCAATCCTCTGTCAGCGGTGTATGGTGGTGGGGCATGTGCTGCCTTGATGTCTTCCTCGTTCCAAGTATTCGTGTCGATTGTGAATTCTTTGTTCGGCTTCGGTGCAGAGCAAGCAGCCGAGGAGGATGTTAACACGAATCGTTTGACGCTGGGTTCATTCGCTGCAGCTTTGAGGATGCCGTTGACTCCATTGAGGACTGGGGTGATGACTTTGTTGGGATCGGCTCCGAAGGAGACATCTGATGCAACGTGGGCAATGCCTGCAACGCCTGTTTTTATGTTAGCAGTGAAGTGGTCACTGAAGTATTGCAATTGCCTTTCACAGCCTCATCGAAGGCTCCTGCAGTCGACATGTCTGGTACGACGATAACTTCGAATTTTCCTGGCCCATGGTTTTTCTCCCATAATGCGCTGAGACCCTTCACTTTCTCGACACTTCGGGTGGTTCCTCGGACTCGGTATCCTGCTTCTAGAAGTTGATCTGCTATATGAGAGCCAATGTAGCCATTGACACCTGTAACAAGGACAAGGGAATCTTTGGGGATTGCTGGAGCCATCTTGATAGTGAAAATGAATGCCTTCGTCAAATTGTACAGACAGAAACATGGAAATGAAGATTGTATTTATACCTAACCACCAGTGCCCCGTCATCACCCCCACAGCACCGGCGTGCTATATAGAGTGTCCGCGGTTGGCCTTGGGCATCGTGATGTCGAGCTCTCGAGCTTGAGCTTTACTAGTGCTGCTATCTCCGAAGCAAGGACTGCCCCTGTAGTTGTCGGACATAGCAAGAAAACACGGCATTCCGGTTTGCATTACGAACTATAACCTTCTGTGATGCGAAAAGACGAATCCCAAACCTCCTTCAAATGAGCTGAGAGGGTTGTTCCGATGAAGCCACTCAGGCATGAGGTGAAGTGAGAAATGGCTGTTCACAAAAGGCACGAGACGGGAATTGTGGAGGAGATAACCTCACTGTAAGGTTGGTGAACCTTGGCGCAAGCCCACCCAAAAAAAGCATCGGACAGCCTAAGGTCACGCAGCGTTCGCCTTTTGTCATCAAACCAAGATCCCCGAAGACCTTGCCGCGACTCGAGCATTCATGAGATCTCCAATTTCTAATCTTATGAAAGGACAGAAAAACAATCGACGATAATCCGAGTCGGCGTTCGAAACCCAGAGGCCGCAGCCAGGTCCGCAAGGAGCAACAGTGAGGCATCATACACCGAGCAAAACAGCGCTCACAACGGATTTGAACGCGAGGAAGGACCAGATGGATTCTCAGCTCCTCGATCTAAGCAAAGATGCCTCTCATGGTCCGAGTATGAATTTGAGTCTGAGAATGACAAGGAGTCTTTGGAGGCCTAGCGAGGTTGCCCCAAACAGTGAGTGAACGCGAAGCGGCGCGTAACCTTACAACAAAGTACAACTTCATTTTCCGGCTTCACCTCTATCTCCCCCACAACAAAGATACCAGATGGGTCGCACCTTCACCTCTTCGGATGATTACACCGCCCAAATAAACACTTCGAAATAGACGCGTCGATCAGATTGATCAATCTTGCATAAAATGGTCGAGCCTTGATGAATAATTAGCTGCTCTGCAACCACTGCCATCTCAATGTAGGGGTTTGAACCTCAGCTTCGCTCTTGGGAGTACACTTCTCTTTACCTCCTTCCTCACTTAAGTCATGGCAAGTGTCGCTGGTTACACTCACCTTCATACAGATCGCAGCTTCCATATTGAACTGGAGGGAGTCGAGAGCGAAAATTGCGAACCACAAACGGAAAGAACGACGCGACAGTCTACTACATATTCCTTCCAAGTCTCTTCCATTATGTCCATCTTCAATCGAATTCGAATACAGCCAACAGAGCCGTACGCGCAGCAGACATCGCAGTCGAAAACACGAACAGAGGAGAAGCAATTGCAGCGGACATCGAAATGAAGGGATCCAACTCACGCAAGGAATCACACCTCGAAAACGACGACAATTCTACCACCAATATCCTTCCCACCCACCACGGCTCTGAACTCACAGTCCCTCACAATGTACTCCGAGTCACAACTGGCATCCAACCTGCAGGAGAGAGTGGCAGAAAGGGCATACACCCGAACCACTTCTTCAGAATCTGCTGGCGTTCCAGCAGTCGAGCCTCTCGAATCTGCAACATCCTCTGGCCTGTTGTTCCTGCAGCAATCGCTGTCAAGTACTCTCGACCAGACCTTCACCTTGCCATCTTCATCCTCAACTACATCGCCATGATTCCTTGTGCTAATCTGATTGGTTTTGCGGGTCAAGAGATGGGTCGAAAGTTGCACAAGGTGTTTGGAGTTATCCTGGAAACAACCCTCGGTTCGGTGGTTGAGATCGTCATGTTCATGGTCTTGGTCAGGCACGACCAGTTCAAGGTCATACAAGCTGCCATTCTCGGCTCGGTCTTAGCCACTCAGTTGCTCTGTCTTGGAATGTGCTTTGCTGTTGGAGGAATCCGTCACAACGAGTTGGAATTCAACGAGGTCGTTGGCGAGGTCGGAAGTGATCTCTTGCTCACAGCGTATGTACTGCAACCCTGCGCTATTGAGATGTTAGCTAACAGTCCAAACCAAAGCGGATTCGGTCTCATTGTACCTGCTGCTTTCCACACGGCAGTCTCCGCAAATAGTTCTGTCGATGCTGGAGATGTTGACGCCAGAGTCCTCCACATCTCACGCATCACGGCCATCCTCCTCATCATTGCATATGCAATTTATACGTACTTCCAAATCCGTACCCATGAGAGCATCTACGATGCCATCTTCAAGGAGGACGAGCAGCATGGAGACCATGGTGGACATGAAGTCAAAGCAAAACTAACCTTCACTGAATGCGTTATTGCACTTGCTGCTGCAATTACACTGGTCACCATCATCGCCATCAGCTTGGTCCAAGAGATCTCATTCATTGTTGAAGATCGTGGTGTCTCTGACAGCTTCGTTGGTCTGATTCTCGTACCTCTTGTCGAAAAATTCGCAGAACATCTTACTGCTATTGACGAAGCATGGAACAACGAGGTGAACATGGCTCTTGCTCATGTCCTGGGCGCAACCATTCAAACCTCGCTGTTCAATGGCCCTCTCGTCGTCCTTGTTGGCTGGGGTCTAAACAAGAACATGGACTTGAATTTCGATCTCTTCAACATCATCGTCCTGATCTTGGCAATCCTTGTGGTTGGTAATTTCTTGAGAGACCAGAAGTCCAATTACCTCGAGGGCTCCCTTTGCGTTATCGTATACATCAATATTGCCGTCGCCGCTTTCTACTACCCAAATCCTGAAGAACCCCACGCTCATACTAGCGATACCCCAGCAGCTGCGATTGTCAGGGGATTGCTTGGGCAAGGTTGAGCGGAGCTTGTCGACTGTATGGTGTCTCAGCTTGCGTTTTGGTGCATTTGTGTCGCGCATTGCAGAGGTGCTCGAGGTTCCGCGACAAAATGTTTTGAAGGATTGCTTTGATATCATAACTGGAAGCTCAGAGAGCATACTGGTATTGTTATTTGGATTTGTTATCGGAATGAAGCTGGTACATACATGCATAATAGTTTGTAGTAGATATCCATAGGTCTTTCCATAGCTTTAGCAAAATGCAAGAGCTTTTGACTGTAACCACCGCCAGCGCGGTGTGCCCAAGTTTCCTTGCTTTGTGTATTCAGACGATGATTTCCCCAGTTCTGAAAGTCAGGACGTGGGGAAGGAAACATCCCGTAGAGAGGCGAAGCCGAAGGGTCAATTTTCATTTTAATATTTTCTTATTTCTGTATAGTACACGAAGTACTTTAACGTATGTGTGGAGCACGTAAGACTTCAGACGAGGAAGAGAACGACGCTGGTTGGTCAATAGCTGAATATATGTCGGACGCTTGTCCGAACATAGTCTACGGCCACAAAAAGGGGAAGAAGAGGCGTAGGCGTATATATACAAGGCAGGAAGAAATTAGGGTTGTGATCTACAATCTCGCACAAATCAGCGCATAGTATAAATGCAATATGAAGTACCAAGATATGTTTTTCAAGTTCTTTTGTATTTATTTTTTGTTCTCATGATCGTGACCCAGGTAGGTGTCCTCGCTGGACCTTCCCAGCAAACCTTTTATGATGCAGTTCCTATGCCAACCATCAAGCAGCCGGAACCAGAAGAAGAGCATGCGCTCCTACTATTCCAATCTAGAGCTCGTGGCTGCATCTCAGGAAAACTCCATCCGCAATGTCAAGAAAGACCTATCGCTATGCAAAAATGCAAGGACCAAATCAAATAACGCCGATAACGAAAGAAACCCGTGCCGATTCGCCGATGTCGATGAATGAAGCTTGTGGTGTGTTGACGGTGAGAGGAAGAGCTAGACGGTGCACAAGTTGAGCGACGAAGCTCATCAAGCCGGCCTCGGTTTTGCTGTCTGAAGAGGAGTTGGCGATCGATGTCGAAAAAGTCGAAGGAAAATGTGTCATGCATAATCATACAAGTCATAAGGTTGCCGGAAATCCAGACCCAATGCCGCAGAGGGTAATGATGGACCAAAATGGACCAAAAGATCCCCTTCCATCACGCAGGCTCTGCTTCTCCAGAAGATTACCGAGCCAGGTCGCTCAGTTGCCGATAAAGCCACCAACAGGGTACGCATACGCCTACGGGATACGATCGCAAGGATCTGGAAGATAAGACAGCTCACACTGATTTCGCTCGTTGAGGGTTCGGTAGTTGCAATCGAAGCACCACCTAGCCTGGCGACTTTGTCCGAGGATGGATTCGAACTCGACGATTACAGCAACCATACCTCCTCCCATGGTCCATTCTTGGACGCCGACTTCCTTGAATGTGATATCTCTGTGAAAAAGATGCATCACTTCGGCGGCTGACAGGACACGAGCGGGTCCAATGATTTGGAGGACTCGAGATGTCCCCAAGGTTTCGTCATCAAACTCCAAGACTCTATTCCTATTTTCCCAGATTCGAAGGTGATGGCCCCGAATCCAAAGACCCATACCATAATTGCCGCGAGCAATGAAAGCCCGAGCAGCTCGGGCAGTCATGAAAGTGAGGTTAGCAGCGGCTGTTGGATACTTGGGTAGTTCCTTTCCGCTGATTGAGAGACTGAAGACTGGTCCCTCGCAAACCGCCGCGAAGATCTCGCAGGCCTCAACGTCTTCTGGGAGACCCTCAATGCGGACGGCCGAGCTCAACCACGACGGTGTATTGGCATTGCGGAGCTGGAACGCATTCATATCGCCCTTGTACTTTGGATTAATCGTCATACCTAGGGCCTGGGCTCGTCGACGGGACTCCGGAGAGATACTGCGTTCCTGTCCCATTCGCTGACGGGAAGGTTTGAACTTTCGGACAGGGACGATCGCGGTGGCTCGAGGGACTGAATTTGCAATAGCGAATTGAGGTTGTACTGCCTGAGGGTGGTGTGTAGAAACTACCTGGTACCGCGCGGCAAGGAGCTCGTGACGGGAGAACTCGCGTTGCATGGCGATACCTTTTACCTGGCTGGGGGTGAAGCTAGGAGCAGTTGCGGACAGGGAGGAACTGCGTCGACCAGCAGCAACAGCAACAGAATCCTTGATGTCGATCCAGTTACTTCGATTCAAAAAGTGGAGGGCAGGGAGTTCACGATATTGGTCTGAGGCCTGTCTGGCGGCTGCTGCGAGGTTACGGAAAGGGTAGTTGCTAGGATCAAAGTCTGCGTACACATTAGCTTGGTCCATGTTCCTACGACGATGTATCGTACTTGGCTGGTTAATCAGAGCCTTCAACAACTCCAGGATGCTGAGAGCTCGACCGAATCCATCTGTGTTCTGTTAGCCGTGGCAACGACTGGAGAAGAAAGAGACCTCACTCTTATCAGCCTCAAGCTGCAGCACACACAAGAAGCGGAGGACCTTGTCGTTCAAGGATTGATCGGCTGGAGGTAGTGGGCGTTCTATCACGGTCAGCAATGCAATGCTTGTTGGAGGAGGGCAACATACCTTCGTCTGGGCCGGCCTGACGCGATGATACAGGTTGCATGGTCTGAATGTTCCAAAAGGTATCTTTCAAAGTCAGCAAGGAGGAGAGACGCGTCAAGATGCATGCTACTCACTGTTCGAGGATTGTCGATTACCAACCGGTTCCGGCTCCATGTCGCGAAGAGATTGGTAGATTTCTGTCAATCTATTAGCAGGGGAAAGAGACGTGTTTGCATCTTATATTTACGGCTGTATGCTTGTTGCAAGTCAAGAGGATGCTGTGAAGCATTGCGCTCCCGGGCCGATCTCTCCGAAGGAGCCATGGGAAACGATTCAAATCAAGCCAAAACGGAACCAGCAACGAATGAAGGATGGATATCTGAATTATCGATCAACCCTTGGCGCCAAGTGCTGCAACTGATGCAGTACTGGTAGAAATCCTTAGGCGTTGATGAAAAGATGTCGATGATGTGATGGAAAGGGGATGTGGAGAAGAGGTTAACTCGAGAGAACGCGATGCCTGGAATATTGACCTGAGTTTGCACCGCGACTGAAAATCTGGAGATTCGCCTAATTTAGCGCGAAAGAGAGAACAAAGGATTAGATTGTTCGTCCGATGTTTGGTGAATCTGTGTTATGACGAGAGGACTTTGATGGATAGGGGAAGTTCACGTGATGCGGCTCCTGGAACCTTGGAAAGTCGCAGCTACGACAATGAGCATCTGCGAGTTACGGCAGAGAGACGAGCGGTGTCTGCAGAGATCTCTGTGTCGGCGGTGTAAGGGGCTATTATCCACGGTCTATGGTCTTGGTTGTTTGAAAACAGTCACGGTGGGGCTCTGCAACAAAGCTATTATTCAAGGACGCTCTTCGCAGGGATAGTAGACCGTCTTCCTAGCAAAGAGAGGAATTATCCAGAGGAATCAGCTGCATACATCAACGCCTTTTACAAGAAGAAACCCCACGGAATTATGGTTTCTGGGCATAAATAATAATGGTCACGGCAATTGCTACTAAAAAAAGTTGCGGAAATTTGTTACTATATTACAGTTACCCAGCTATCTATCTAAAAGCTTCACTGTTATTCATGACGCCTCCGAAGCCTCCGAAACCCTGTCACTTAGGTCAAAACCTCCACCAAGATGAACCTGCCAAGAAACGATGTCTGCATAGACGCAATGCTGGAAACTAAACCGGAAAATGGTGCAGACACCAAGCGAGAAATCCCGAAGTCTGAAGATCTGAGGGAGGTTGATGTGAGTGCCGAATAGCCCATTTTGAGAAAATGGAGGTTGGTGTATGTGTCGAGGGTGGGAGCAAGAGTAAGACGGCCTTGCTGCTGCTCTCGAAGAAGTGTATGGCGAATCGATCTCGAAAAGTTGATGAAAATCGAATTATACGAATCATACAATCATGAATTTATCACTCTCCTGACTTGTGGGTCTCGACAAGATACCGAATCCAGCCGCTTACATTCTTGGCAGCAAGTTAGAATACCATCTCGGAGAGTAACGGTTGGCTGGGTCGCAAGGATCAGCACCCCATTCAATACAGCAGTGTCGCGAGTATCTTCCCCAAAGAGACAACACGAACTCGTGCTCGAAGGTGCACTTTGCCATTCGGCTCTGGCCAAGAATGGACGTGAAGGTAATAACGATCATCGTCATTCCCTGGCTAACATTCCATTCTTTAGCTCTGCCACCCACAGGCTGGAAAGTCACAAATCCTTGCAGCCATTTGACCATTTCGGCTTCTGAGACGAGCCCAGATGGAAGATAGATGTTCAGGACTCGGAATTGCTCATCCTCGTCGCCGTGCTCGAATTCCTTCACCATATTCTTGTTGGGCAGGAGGACTTCGATTCTCTGGCCTCGAATCCAGATACCGTCGTATATACTGCGGAACATGAACGTACTTGCGGCTTGAGTCGACATGAAGGTGATATTTGAGGCGGCATGCGGGAATCTAGGAAGGCTCTCCAGGACCCGCGACGAACTGAAGACCTTTCCCTCCTCAACTACGTCTAGGATCTCTTCAATCGTGGCATCAATGTGGATCCCCTTAACGAACACCGCGATATACTCATGTGGGAGACAGCTGGAGTTTCTGATATAGTACCCATTTAGATCCCCCTTGTACTTCGGATTGAGCTGCAGACCAGCCTCTCGAGCCTCTCGAGCCTTCCGAGCCATTTCTGGGAAAACTTTGTCGCTCGCCTCCTTGAGCTTTTCTGGATGGCTCGAAGCTCTCGATTCTTGGAGATGGGTATGGGCCATGTCTGTGTGGTGAGGATCTTATCTGGATGCTTCATTAATGCTCGAAGTAGCTGCTCCATGCTCAGTGGTTGCTTGATACCGACTACCGACTGTCAGTTGTGTTGATTAACGAGGGTGGAAGGTGGTATCAGATGCTACGAGGTCTAGGCATTATATTATGGGTAAAAGATCGTATTATTAAGTCTAGAGAGCTAGCTCGAGAGGGGAGTGAGGATATAAGAGTCTGTGAGATTACCCCTGAACTAGTGTTTGACCCACTACACGTGACTAGCAACTGATACACCCCCCTAGGTCGAGAGGCAACGAGTCCTACTATAGTAGACAAAAGAGAAGTGAAGCTATTTATAGAGGTAAACGCGTAATTGCTATGATAACACTTAACAACTAGTAACTTATTTTTATTTAAGTATTTTCTCAAAATATTAATATTAGTATTATTAAAATATATAAAATAAGCGTAAGATTAATATTTAACGTGATAAAGGAGATAATCGATTAGAAGTGAGTATGTGAATAGTAATTAACTTTAATTGAATTAATAAAAGAAAGTAATAATTTAAATCGATTAATTTAAGTAATATTAATTTAAATTTTACTTTTAAAGTTTATTAAATATTTGATATTAACGAGTTTAAATTATTTAATAAAGGATTTATACTTTTGATATAATAATGGCTTAGTAAGGCCGTTTACTAGTATATTTATTATTCTAATCCAAATAATATTAATATTTTTAGCTTTAATTTATTCGCGTAATTAATACTAGTAAATATTAATATGCCGCAATTTCGTGATTAGTTTCGGGAACTTTTTTACTATGAGACGAATAATCTAAAGGTTATTGCAAAGAATAATATTATTATTAGATAAATCGAGATTAATTATATCGAATAATTATTACTATTATATAAGTTATAACGCGTACGCTAAAATAGTTTTTAACTTTGCCTTTATAATTAATATGGAAACTAAATTTTATTTATTGCTTTTCCAATTTATTATACTTCCGAGAACTTGAAAGAAGAAACCTTGGGTATTATAGCGCGTTATTATATTATCCGCAAAAAACGTATTATTAATAGCGCGGAAAATAAGTTCTCTATTAATAAACTTAGTATTTATTTCTCCAAATTATAATACTAAGTAATATATACTATAGAAATATTACAAGAATTATTCCGTAGCCTCGCAATAATTAAAACTCGAGTTTTAATTAAATATAATTAGTTTTTTAGTAATTTATATTATATCGAGGCAAGAAATCATTATTAAATAAATCGTCGAATTAATTTATTATTAATAAGCTATAATTTGATAAGTAATTACTTTTTTATTATATAATCGTAATTTAATAATAAAGTTAATTAGAACTTTGGGAAATAGGCTTCTTATATTTACTCCAAACTTCCGATATATATTCTTTATATAAGAATCCTAATAAAGTTATATTTTCCATTATATCCTATTTTTAATTATACGTATACTTAAAAACTATTTTAATTTATTTATTTTACGTATTTCGTATTTCCCTAACAAAAAATTTTTATTTCCTTATATCGAATATATTCTTTTTAATAGTAAAATATACAAATATTATCGATATAAAAAAATATTATTACTTTATTATTTATAAACAAATATAAATATTCTGGTATTAATTTAAGATTAAACGATTTTATAAACGCGCTAAAATTATTAAATTATAATAATAATAATAATAATATATTAAAACTATAAAACGCTATCTAATAATATAATATATATTTAAATTTCTTTTTTCTATTTGGCAATTTAATGTAAACCTTTTTATCTATTTGAGAGTTAATAAACGCATTAATAATATCGAATTACTTTATTTCCAAGTCGAAATATATTGCAATTATAATTAATATTTAAAAAACTCGGGAGGTTAAAATAATAATATAAACTTCGTCTCGATTACTTTATTAAAAGTTTCTACGCGCTATAAAATATATTTTATATTTTAAAAAATAGCTATTATTATTAAACTTATAATCTGTCACGTGTTGGATTGGATATTCTGCTGGCGCAACTTCTGGCTGGCTTACAGCCACCACCTAAGGCTGCGCAGCCTCCATAACCTACGTAGGGTTCGCGTAAGCTTACGCGTAGCGTAGGAGGTTTTACAGGGGCTGTGCGGTTGTTATTTTTAGGCTGTTATTCTGTATATAGGGGCCCTCTGAATCTCTGGCCGAAGGGCAGAGATTAGTCTAGTACCAATCTGACCTATTGTTGCCTCCTTCTATTCTACACCTCACATAATCTAATATTTATATTAATAAAATCAATTTAATACTTATTTTATTTATGGTTTTAATTAGTATTTCTTCAAATATTCTTTTCTTTTAAAGTATATTTTATTCCTTTTTTATTATTACTTTAAATTTTACGCGATACGAGTAATATAATATTTCCTAATAATTTCGAGGTTTTAATAATAATTTATTCCGATATAATTTAATATAAAGAATATATAGCATTTTTATTATAATAACGTAAAATATAAAGTTTTTATAAAAGTTATTAATTAGTATAATATATTTTTCTTATTTCCCTTTGTATTTATTATAATTATAAGTAATTATAAGTCTAGTACGTTTTCTAGTCTTAATATTTTCGATAGAAATCTTTAGATTCCGAATATTAGTTTGAATATTTATTTATCGCGTTTTATTAGACTAAGAGTAATTAGAGTTTATTAAAACAAAGGAATCTAAAGATTTAATTAATTAATAAAAAGGAGTTTAATTCGATCGAAGTATAATTTAGTTATTAGTATATTAGTTACTTAATAATATTAATATAAGTATTAATATAAGTATATTTTTTACGTTTAATATATTATTTTTTATATTTATTAAAACGATTAATAAATTTTTTATATACTTTATTTAATAGTTTCTAATAAAGTTATTAGTAATTAGAAGATTATTTAAGGAGTTTAAAACTTAATTATTTTACTTTAGTAATAACTTTAATTCTAATAATAATTATATTTCTAGGCTTCTCGATATTAGTTTTATAAGCAATTCTAATACTTTTAATATAAGTATTTAATTAATATTTATACTTATATAATTTATAGCTCGCATTTAGAAAATTATTTATTTTAATAATTTCGATAATCTCTTAAATTTATATAACTTCTAATTCGATAAACTTCTTATTAAGCGTAAAATTATAAAAAGTATCCTTATTAAAAATTATATTTCTAATCGAAATTATGTGTTTTAATAATAATATTTATATATAGAAAATATTTGTAAATTTATATTTAATTAAATAATTTATTAAATTTCAAATAATTCTTAATAAAAGGATAAACCTTATAATTAAAAACTTTAAGATATATAATTTGCGGCAAATAACTTTTTATTCTTATTTACTTTTAAAGAAACACTAAAAGTAATATTTATTTTAAATGTTTATTTGGTGATTTATTTAATAAATAATTTACCATATAATAAAACTCTAAAAATATATTTAAAGAAAAATTAGCGCTAATATATATAATATATATTCTACTTATAATCACCTTTTTAATACGCTTCGCAAAATCATTTTGATTATATATATTAAGAGAAATAAATTTAATAATAATATCTTTTTTATTAATTAGTTTATATTAGTTTTTATTAAATAAAATTTATTTATTGATTTTAATAATTATTATTTAAAATTTTTACTTTTGTTTAATTTATCTTATAAAGTATTTAATATAAATAATAATAGTTATTTATTTAAAATCTAAGAATAAGAAAACGTAATTTATTTAATAAATATTATAATAAAGATAAAAGATCTTAGATTTATTTTTATTGCCTTCTTTTATATAAATCCAATTACTAGTAATTTGGTAATAAAGATAATAACTTCGTTTTATTAGTTTATAGGAAACGATTTCGTGAGTTCTAACGAGTTTATAAACTTCGTAGATATAATTAAGTTTATAGGTTATAATTTTATAACTAATTACTTATTACGGTAAATAAAAGAATACTTTTATATATAAATACCCTATTTGATTATATTACTTCTTAGTTATAACTTTTATTACACGGAGAAATTAATACGAATTTTACGTAATATAAACGTGATTATTTACTTAATTAATAATATAGTTTAATCTTAGAAATAACGGGTTATATTTTAATATTTATTAGTTTTCTCGAAATAATATTTAATATATTATATTATTAGCATATTTAAATAGTTCGTTTTTTATATTTTATATAATGTTTTTAACTTTAAATAAATAGAGATTAATAATAATAAGCGGGAAATTAGAATAAAAAGTAATATTTATAATAATAATCTTTTTTCTTTTTGGGTAACCCGAATATTAAACCAAAATAATAATATTTCCCTAGTTATAAACTATAATCGCGCTATTATCTATTCTAAGCGTTTTTCCTATTATAGTAAAAATAAGGTTCTTGAATTTATTCTTATTATTTCCTATATAATATATAATATTAGAGTCCAAAATAATATTATTTATAAGTATATTAAATACTTTAAATAATAGAGTAATATTTACGTTATAAATCGAGTTATTATTATTAGTAAACTAATTATTATCGATTAGCTTATTAGCGTCAAATTTATTATCGTTAATATTTATAATATAATAATTTAATAATACTAAAAATATTATATCTTTAAATTTCGAGATTAATATTAAGGGCTTATATTTTAAGCTTTCCGCAAAAAGTTAAAATTATATAATCTTCGCGTTCTATTATTTATTAGCTTTCTTACGTAACTAATTAACTTTCCTTTGGACTTTCTAATTATTCTTTATTTTCTTATTTATTTATTTCTAAATATTCGAGTTTAATTTCTAATTTGATTTTTGTTTATTTTCCAAGATATATAAATAGTTTTTAAATTAGTGAATTACGTTATAAATATAAAATATATTTTCGTAGTTTCTTTTTGTTTTTCTATTGAGAATAAGTTATTATTATTACTTTCTATTATTAGTAATTATAATCGGGTAAATATATTATACCCTTTGAACTTTTAATTAGTTTAAAGTATTTTTATATTATTATTAATAAAAACGCAAAAGTTCTTTAAATATTTATAGTATTATTTCCATTAGTAGCTTTTTCTTTATTATATCCGCAAAGATAAATATAATTAAGTAAATTATTTAGAAAAAATTATAATATAATCTTGAATTATTAATTATATCGGGGATTTTTAGTATAATACCCTTATTATATATAAAATGCTAGTCTTTTAGCCACGATTTAATATTTATTAATAATTTTGCTATAGTTTTAAACTTTTTCTATTTCTCTAAGATTTTACCTTTTTATGCTTAATTTAACGGAGTAATCTCCAGCTTTAAACTATGCATTATATGCTAGGGCGTCTCGCAATTAAATGTATAAAGCAGGTATTTCTGGTTAATAAAAGCTTAAATTATTACTCTTAGGCCTTTATAAGCCTCGCTTTACCAATAGTAAACTTTAAGCTTATAAAACCAAGTTTCCCTAAGTAATCTTAACTTCTCCTTTTCATTTGCGTCTAAATCTAAAAACTTAGCCTTTTTAATCAAGGAAATTATTGGAACGTCCGGGGGTTATCATTAAGTACTAAGATCTTAATTTAGTATCAATGAATATATTCTCTTTCTCTTTATTCTCTTTCTCTCTCTCTCTTTAGAAGGGGCACTTAGCTACTTATATAACCTAAGGAAATAATACTAAGATACTAATTGTCAGAGGGATAAAAGTTAAAACTTTACCCCTCTATTTACCCCTAAATTTACCCTTTTATCCCATCGCTAAATAATTATATGATTATATCGACACTAGTAACTTTTTCTTTGGAAAAAGATACTCCTTTTAACTAATAAGCTATAACTAAGGAAAATATTATTATAGCTATAAACGTATTACTACGTAAGTGAATATTATAAGGAAAATTAACCGGAAACCACTCGCGGTCACGCGTATTACTGCCTGACTATTCAGGCTAAAAATAGGGGAAATCCCCCATCCGCGGAGTTAATAAACTCCGAGCTAATTAGAGCTCGCGTATCAAGAAACACTAAAATATCGAAAAATACCAAAAACATATTTACTTTTGCGCCTTGCTTTTTTTAACGATTGCGCTTTTCCTTTTTCTTGTTTTTGCCAATTAATTCCTGCACCTTAAGACGCTATACCCACCCTTGTATTTTAACGCTAAAGTAATTAGTGCTAATAAGCGATTCAAGTGATTTATTGGCGGTAAACTTAATTATAGTATTAATTGGGTTATTATTACTAATAATCTATCGAATCTCTAAGAGTTTTTTGCGTTTGTATAATTATCTAATAATTATAATATCAATTATTAAGCGCTTTTCCTTAGTAGTGCTAAGCTTAATTATATACTCGTAAAATAAAAACAAATCGGTGCAAATAATCGTAGGGATAAGGCTTATTTTTAGCTGCTTTATAATAAGATTAAAAGTAATAAAAATCGATATCGTTATATTAATCCCTATTATTATCGCATATAATTCTAAAGCTAAAATTATACGCGTAACCTTCTTGCACTTAATTAAGCTTTAGTATAAAATATTTCCCATTAAATCGAACTCCCTATTATTATACTCCTTATTTCCTAATATAGCGATATATTCGATTTAAAAGCTATAATTTGCGTTTATAGCGAACAAATTATCTATAAAGATAAATAACTTTATAAATAATAAGTTTATATATATAAATCGAAGCTTTTAATCAAAGTTATCTATTTATTATTATAAACGCTTATTAAGAGCTATAACTTGCTTTCGTTTGGAGTCTTAATATTAAGTTACTATGGATATATCGAACGTAACCTCCGGTTAACAAATTATGCCTATATATACTCCTCGGGCGCGTTACTCGAGGTAAACTTGCTTAAACTCGTTTAATTTAAGGTTAATAAAAGTTAAATATTTTCCTTATCCCTTTTGAAGTAAAGTAATATTAAGGCCACTCCCGTTTATTACTAGTTTATACCTATTAAATATTAATAAAGTATCCCGCGCTAGAGATTTTATAAGTTTAGCTATTAATTTAGCCTTTTTTAGTTTAATGCGCTCTAATTCTATAAACGCGTTATCTCCCAAAATAAGTATATCATCCGTTTATATAACTATTATTTTAAATGGGCTGTTTTTATTCCGAGTAACTAGTAAATATAAGTTAAACGTTAACGTTTCTATCGAGAGTTTATTTTTATGGTAATTACTATAAATACCGTACTAGTATATACTTGCTTCCGGAATTCTATAAAGTGGCTTAATAACCTTGAAAATAATACTTAATAGTAACTTATAAGTTATTTCTTTTGGGGGTTTTATAAATATAACGCGTATTAATGGGGTTATTAACTATATATAGGCTTAAGTAATATCTTTTAGGTGGAGGTTAATCTTTTTGCTTTTAAGTAACGAGGCCAAAGCAATAATAATTCGTTGGTTAACTCGCTAAATAATCAGTGATTATATAAACACTATTTTCTTGCCTTTATTATTAAATGCTTAAATTATTAAACGAGATTTCTCGTAGGGTATTATAGTCCTTATGCCCTTAACTTTATTAATTAGTCTCGAACTAAAGATTTATTAATTACTAATTTCCTTGGAATTACTAAAAATTAACTTAAATACTCTTTTTACTAGTAATCTATTGATTTCCTTTCTCCGGGAAATTGCAAATAGCTTGCCGAGAGTAGTAATAATGCCCTTAGCGCGTAGCTTAATTAATATTTACTTGTTTCGAGTTTCTTTTTTAGTCAGGAAGTTTTCGATCGTTTTTGGGCTTACGTTACTATTCGTAAAAAGCGTTATAAAAATATAATTATTCGGATTAAAAATAAAAAATAAGATTTTTATTATTATTCGAGAGTTTCTTATAATAAGTTAAATTTCTCTCGTTAAACGAAGTAAATCGAGAACGTTTTTCGCGTTTATAATAAACTATTTATCCGTTAATCTTAAGCTTTATCGTAGTGTTTTTGGCTCTCGCGTAATATCCTTTGGCATGTTTTTTATTAATAAAAGATCTTCCGGTTAATTATTATCATCCGCTTAATCAAAGTCCTTATAAAATAGTTTTATAGTCGTATTCCGGAAGCTTTTAGGTTTATTGGGTAGTTAAATCTGGCAAGTCTTTTTATTTATTGCTAATAGTATAAATAGTCCTTATTACCCTTTATTTTCTTTTTATACGAGTATATTTAAACTAATAAGTAAATCTACTAAGTAGTTAATCCGAGGACTATTTTTTATTCGCAAAGCGTTCGTGATTTAGCGGGCTACGTAGTACTCGCGGATTATTATTATAGTATTTCTTATAGCTTTTACTCGAGCTATAATTAATGCGATTAAAATATCTTATTATAATATGCAAAGAAATACTCCAAAAACGAAAAGTATAAGCATAATATTATTAGGGCCGGCGGTATTATTTACGGCTTTAATTACCATTTATAATTTTTCCTCCTTTGGGAGATTAAGTAATTCTTTTAATAGAATATTATACGCACGCCTAAGTAGCACGTAGTAGCGCTTTATAAGTCTAATGGAGTTATATACTTCGATTGGCATTTATTTCGTCTTAATATTTATAACTCTAGTATTATCTTAGAATTCCTTGGAGTTAAAGTTCATTCTAAGGTTATAAATTATAAACACTAGTAATCCGAGGTAAATATTAATTTAATATACTTAAAAAGCGTTTTAGGCCTCTTTAACTAATATATCCTTAAGAAATCTAGCGGCTTGAAATACGATTACCTCGTTTACGATTTATAATATTACTTTACTATTAAGCTATAAAACGTTTAAATAAACCAAATGGTTAAATTCGTGATTATCTCGCAATATAAACTTAAAACGTCTTAAAGATTTGCTATTAATTTAATATTACTAGTAATACTTTATTATCTTTTTAATCTTATTAAAATTTGCGTTATAGCTTTTATATTCGAGGATTCTCATAAATCGTACTACCGATAAGTATTTAAAGCGTTTATATAATCATTGTAATTTTATTTCGGTCAAGTAATACGTATTAGCCTTTATAATTATAGTTTCTTGGTTCGTATAGACTAGGCTCTCTAGTGGGTCTAAAAGTATTTACGGGTATTTAAATGCCCTAATAATAGGCGTACGCGCGTTGCCTTAGATAAGTATATTATTAAGATTATCGAATTTAATACGTAGCTTATTTATATCTTGAAGACAAAGTAAAAACGGCACGTTAATTAGTACCACGTGAAACGTAATCTGGTTAATTAGTGTCTTAATATTAATAATACCGAGTAATAAAATTTATTTAATTCCGAACTAGTTTTAATTTTATTAATTATACTATAAGATATCGTAAGGAAATAGTCCGATTATATAATATAGCTTCTCGATGAGCTAATTGCCTTTATAAGCTCGTCGACGAATTGCTCGTAATCTTTTATAGCGTTTAACTCGAATCCTTTAAATTTAATAATATATTAAATTATCTTATTCGTGTTTTTATCGGGGGAGTCTTATGATTTCTTAAAAACCGCATATACTTTTTGCTTTTCCTTTAAAGTATACTAAAGTTTTAATTTTATTAATTATACTATAAGATATCGTAAGGAAATAGTCCGATTATATAATATAGCTTCTCGATGAGCTAATTGCCTTTATAAGCTCGTCGACGAATTGCTCGTAATCTTTTATAGCGTTTAACTCGAATCCTTTAAATTTAATAATATATTAAATTATCTTATTCGTGTTTTTATCGGGGGAGTCTTATGATTTCTTAAAAACCGCATATACTTTTTGCTTTTCCTTTAAAGTATACTAAGTACTCTAATAATTCGATTTCTTATATATAAAATATTTTTATTTAATTTATTTTATCCTTTGGGTATTACGGGTAAAGCGATCTCTATACTATGTGCTTTTCCCAAAGTATTTCCGGTTTACTAAGAATATTTCGTTTTTTCTATCTCGCGTTTTTCTTTTGATCGGGTAGACTTTAAAGCTTAATTTGACTTCTGCCCTAAGTACTAAAGCTATTTGTACGTCTTTATATGCGGACTAAAAGTTTCCTAATAGTCTAAAAAGTGCATAGTAGTATTTTAATGCGTCTTAGTAAGCATAATAAATTTTATCTCGAATAGTAATTTCCGAGTATATCTCGCCGCGTAAACTAAATTATTTATCGATTAGCTCGCGTCTTAAGATCTCAAAATACTCTAAAATCGTCTTATTAGAATTCTAAGATTATATCGTAATAAAAGTAATTATATTCTACTAATTAAGTATTTGGTTTTAGCGCTCTTTAATCTTAAAGTTTAATCTTATAATCTTAATTATTTTATCGAAAAAAAGGCTTTTCTTAGCGAGTTTCTAGTAATAGAACTTATTAACTTTACTAGTAAGTATAATCGAAAACGCGTCGCGATATTCCTTTGGTTTAATGCTTACTTTAAAATATAAGTCTTTAAATACTCGGATAAATATATTAAGTGAGTTTTCCTTTTTATAGTATTTGAGTTTCTCGCTATAAATCTTTATTAGGGTAGCGAGTTTTTATCCGAATTTGTTCGCTGGTTATAAGGGTTAAAGTAATAGAATTTCTGGTATTTTCTTAACTTTTGGTGATATTAGCTCGTTTGGTAATATTAATAGTAATAGGGTTAGCGTTAAATATCGGGGTTTTGGGGTTAGGCCAGGCGGTAGAGTCTTATTAGGTGTAGGAGAGTACTTGGAGGGTGTTATACGCTCCGCAGGAGTTATATTAGCAGGTAGTTATTATTATTATTCGGGCTATTATTAAGGTTTTTCATGTAGTAGTCTCTATATGATTAGTAGTCCCAGTAGAGCTTAGTAATCCTTGATTTTATCGAAATCCTTATTCTTAAATACTTTGTTTATAAGTATTTAATTCCTTTTTTTGTTTCGATTAAATTAATCGTATTTTTTCATGAGTTAAATCTTTTTAATGTGTTTATTTTCTCGATTTCCTATTTAGGTTATTCTAATGGCATTATACTTTAAATAAGTATCTCTAATATTTGAGATACTAATATATATAATTATACTAAAGGGATATAAACTTTATTCTTCCGAAGGAAGTTCCGCAAATTAATTCTTAAGGTTTATATAATTTGCATAAATTAGCTTTCGTCTTAATTAAAGTATATTAATTTAAACTCCGCTTATAGAAAATCATTTTTTTCCTCTTATTTTATGATTTCTTGAATCTAATCCCTTATATATTATATTAAATCAAGGGGTAAAAAGGTTAATAATAAATCTCTTCCCTAGTTAGGGCTATACTCTAAAGGGGTCTGGTTTTACTCGTTAAGGGCAGTTTACTAGGTCGTATCGCGCTTAGCAAATATCGTGATTCGACGAGTTTTCATATCGGGCTTATAGGGTTTATTCTTAGTGGGTTCGAGTTTCGTAGGGTGCTCGAAAAGTTATCTTTAGTAATAATAAGCAAATTATAATTAAATATTCGCTATTAATACGCGATAAAGCGTAAAATTAAATAAAGCGTGGGTTTATATTACCGTAATAATCCTTTAATATTCTAGTTCTTTTAGAAGCCTAAAAAAATTAATTCTTTTCTTTTAGTATAACTTAACGACTTCCGAAAAATCCTTAGGTGCTTCTTTAATATTATCCTTATTGCTTTATAATCGAACGATTAAATTAACTATTAATTAGTATTAAAACGTCCGAGGGTTATTATCAAGTATTAAAATCTTAGTCTAATATTAATGAATATATTCTCTCTCTTTTTGTTCTCCCTCTTTTTTTCTCTCCAGAAGGGGCACTTAGCTACTTATATAACCTAAGGAAATGATACTAAGACACTGGTTGTCAGAGGGATAAAGGTTAGAGCTCCACCCCTTTATCCACCCCTGAATCCACCCTTCTATCCCACCGCTAAGCGATCACATGATTATACCGACAAAGACTATTCTCGCGCCCTTTAGCGTTACTTGATTGTCTTCCGTGGATATAATTAACGGCGTAATTATAATATTTGCTTTAATATTTACTAATATTAGCATTAATAGTTAAACTAGCTTTAGAAGCTTATCTTAAGGTATATCCGAGTCGATATACCTCCATAAATCTTTCTTATTTGCTCTCGTCTTAATAACTTCTTTCCATTTAACGTAAGTTGCCCCTTCGATCAAAATCACCGGAATAAGCTTTATCTTTGCCATTTTGCTCTATAATCGCGATAGCAAGCTCGCAGATCTTCTAATAAAGTATAAGTATACGACGAATAACTCCTCGTAGTCGCAAACGCTACTAATCAGGCAATCGTTAACTATTTCGGGTAAAAGTGGTTAAAAGAAACAGATTTCGGTGTTTTTACCGGGTAAGCCAAATATACGGTTATTTCGGTGATTAAGCCTTAGGGAATTCTGGGCTCATAACTATCAGATGCTACGAGGTCTAGGCATCATATTATGGGTAAAAGATCGTATTATTAAGTCTAGAGAGCTAACTCGGGAGGGAGTGAGGATATAAGAGTCTGCGAGATTACCCCTGAACTAGTGTTTGACCCACTACACGTGACCAGCAACTGACAGGTGGCCTACACTTCTTTGCCTCCTCTTGAAGAAAATGCCAGGAAGCGCTTCATCTCCTTCGGGCTGTTGATGGATTGCGACGAGGAAAAGAAGATGACTATGTGGTGTTAGAAAGACGATGCCTCTTGTTGGCACAGACAGACATACTCTTCGTACCGAGTCCGTCGGCGCTCTCGACAGTAGTATTCTGAGCCACAGCCTGGGGAGCTCGAGAATGTGGACCAGGTACTATCAGTCTATCAGCAGAGATCACAGAGACGCATCTGGATAGATCGACCTACGGTGGGATGTTTCTTGTTCATTCAGAGGTTGGAATGCGCCCCAGAGCTGTTCTTTCAAAGCGAGACATGGTGGGAACAATTCAAATCAAATCAGAATGACTCAAAAGAGCTTTGATATCCTTGGATTCAACTCTTGGCGCAAGGTGCTGCAATTGATGTTGCGAAGCGTTGATGCAAAGAATATGTTATGGTAGGAGAAGGATGTCGGAGTGGCAGCTTCGAGGATATTTTATGCATCCAAAATGGTTCCATCACTCAACGCGACCGCGACTGAACTTTCGCCTATTCTTAGTGCGAAGCAAGAGAACCAAGAGACTTGTTCGTCCGATGTTCGTGTATCCGCCGGTCATGACGAAACGGATCTTGATATCTAGCAGTTCACATGACGTAGCACCTTGCACGTCAGAAAATCGCAACAAGGAACCTCTGATTTGGAAAGCAATTAGGGGACAATGGAAAGGCTATTCCAATCTCTGTATTGGCAAAGTCTTGGAGCATTATTCACGGTGACACATCGGGCAGCTTTTTCTGGCCAACAGTAGAGGAGTTGGCTGCAGTCAATGACCGCTGGACAAACAGAGGCTCTCTATTGAATCAAAATCATAGTTTCAGACTATACATATACGAGGCCACGGCAGTTGTCATTGGGAAGAAGCTTATGCTTGTTACGAATCTTGGATACCTTGGCTACTTGTTTACAAAACCACTACTATTCCTGAATCCTCTCCAATGGGCTTCAAGCCTCCCAAGCTCCGTCTGCCAAAGGAAGTCATGACCAGTTCCGAGGAGCCATGGCAGAAAGGGAATTCAGTTGCCAATGGGCAGGCCACCGTGCCATCCAGCACCAGAGAAACGACTGACAGGATCGCAATGATCCAGACCGTAGGCAACCTAATAGTGCTGGTTGTAGCTATTGAATCTTTTGCTTATCCAATTGTTCTCGAAACGCTTTTTAGCTTGTCAACTTTGTCCATGGATGGACTGGAATACGACCTCGAGCATCATAATATTAGGACCAACCAGCGACATCTTCAATGGAATGACCTCCTTGAAGTCAATAAACCAATGGAGTAAGTACATGACTTCCATGACCGAGAAGATTCTGGCTGGTCCGAAGATCCGAGATTGCTCGAGTTCGTCAGCGCGGTCGAAGTACTTGACTCTGTTTCTGTTACAAATAATATGCACTCTGCAGTCGCGGATCCAGATGCCTTCATTAATACCACGATCGTAGAAAGCATTTGCGGCCTCGAGCGTCAAGAAAGTGACATTCGTAGCAGCAGTTGGATAAGCTGGGGGCTTCGCAGAAACAAGGGAGCTGCTGAATACCTTCCTTCGAAAACGGTGCCCAAAACTTCGGCCATCATAACATTTGGCGGGAGATTATTCATACGGATTGCCACGTTCTCTTCTTCGGTGCAGTCCTTGTTCCTCTGTTGGAACTTGGTTTCCTCGCCCTTGTACTTTGTGCGTAAATCGGCATCTTCATTCTCGTCTTGGCTCATGATGGCTTTGGAAAATCTGACGCGATCCATATCTTGACGCTTGTAGGATCGCTCAAACGGGCGGTACTTGACGAGCTGCGTCGACTGCTGTGGTGGAGGGGCGATAAGTGGATGGTATTGGGTAGCGGCATATGCCTGTTGCTCTGCAGCATACGCCTGTTGATCGTGTGGCACGAGGGCCTGTGATTGTTGATCTCGGTGTTTGATCTGGACGACATGTGCGTGGTGCGGAGCAAAAGCCCTAGCTGTTGCGGATAGCGAGGACTCGTGCCGAACTCCTTCGGACAGGCTCTCGAGAGGCTCGTCCTCTAGGTACTCGAGTGCTGGACGCTTGTACCAATTCCAAGGATCGGACTTTGTGGCGGCGTCGACGGTTGTAAAGCAATTGTTCGAGGGATCGTAAACTATACACATATCAGCATGGAACCAAGTCTCGGTTATGGATCGGCTTACCACTTCTCGGGAGCTTCATGAGCTCGTGGAATAGCCCGGCCATGGTCAATGGATCCTTGCGGTCATCTGTTCTTGATTAGCTGGGGACTATAGAAGGTGGAGGGTGTCATGCTTTGCTCAGCCCGTTTCTGCAGCTTCCCAAGGAACAATATCGTATCCTCCATGCTCATGGGCGGCTTTGGCTTGGTCTGAGGAATTCGAGAGGCTGTATGTGGTGTTAATACTGCAAATACCTGCAACTTCAAGCTGACCTACCTATGGTTGCGGAACTCGTGGCGCTCTCTGGTGATGACTCGAGGTTCTTTATTCGAATGAAGGGATTGGAATCTATCACTTCGTCAACTGCGAGGAGGAACGCGCCTATACTGGTGCTTCTTACCATGTGGAATATAGTCTGGGTTGGTTGGTGGCATGGCCATGACCATGCGTTCAAGACTCGATCTCTGTCGGGCAGGCATGATGCGGAACAATTCAAATCAAGCCTGAAGCAGAGTCTTGTATGCCGAAATAAACTCTTGACGCAAGGTACTGCAACTGTTGCAAAATTGTTTCGGTTGCGAAGTGTTGATGAAAGATGTCGTGATAGAAGATTGGTATGAACAAGAGGTTCTCGAGAGGACGCGATGCTTCAATATAGCCTGAGCTCTGAATGCGACTAGACTCTCGCCTATTTTTAGTGCGAGAGCAAAAGAAGTAAGTGTCTGTCCGAAAGCTGGTGAATCCGCGGGGTATGACGAGAAGAGAAGAGCGGGATCCAGGAGCATTCCACGTGATCTACCTTCTCGCAGAAGAATGCACTCACGACAACACAGTCTCGCTTAGGCTAGCAGGTGATAAAAGGAGTGAATTAAGGGGCTTGCAGAGCTCTTTACTGGAAGTATGGGAAACTATCCACGGTGCTTTCTCGAGGCAATTGTAAAGAAGTTGCAGGTGCGTTGAGAGCTGGTGCGAAAGCCCCTCTTTGAATGAGGAGGGAAAGCTCTTTCTGAGAAGCTCAGGGGCTCCCCTGAGGAATGAGCTGCAACCAATGGCCCCTTTTGACAACTTGCGGCTCTGTTGAATCATGTCTTCTGGCTATACCAGCTATACATGTACTGTCGGGGCAGAAGTCACTTGAATAACAGCACCGCAGCGAAGTCAATCTTCAGGATTCAGATTGTTTCTCTATCTATCAACCTGTCCTTGTCATTGAACACTTCTGCTCTTCAGTGAAGTCTACACCACCTCCAGGACATTTCAACCAAAACATACCTACCATTCCTGATGCTCTGCTATGAAACTGGTAAGGGAGTTGTCAAAGCCGAAACATGCCAATGGATATCGTAGGTTCTAGGATAGTCAGCCATCTTCTGCTACTGCCTGACGTCTTTTGCCAGCAGCAAAATTCCGTAGACTTCAAAGACGCTGTCGTCACGGGACGCCTGAAGATCGAAGTCAGAGGGAAAACAACTCACGACAGCTGGAAAGCAGGGAACCACTGTTTTATACTTCGAGCGATTCTTGTCTTTTTTGTTATTTTTGTTTGCAAAATGTCTGAATGCCCTGCTGACAAAACCATACTGAGAACCAAATCACTTTTGTGTTATCCCTGAAGCCACCCCCAGCACCCTGGTCCGTCATGGTAGTCCAAGATGGATCCAAGCATACCCCTCTGCCAGGCATAGTCTCCCACCCCCAGTCTATCCTGCCAGTTTTCTAGCTTACCAAAAGGACATACCAGAATACTAGGCCACAGCGTGGCTGGCTGAGTCACAAGGGTCCAATCCATACTGCAACCTGAAACCTATTTCTCCGACGAACAAAGAGCCATTCGTCTGATATGAGGCCAGTCCGATGATGGAAGGGTTTTGAGTCAGAGTTCAGATGAACGGAAGATAGCATCGGCCAGACAGCGTTCTGATGGCGGGAGAGATGATGAGGGCAGCGGCCAAGTCTTTTTTTTTTTTGCCAGTAAGACCCTTTATTCACAGGCCAGCCGACTGTTCTTACAGTTCGGACTAGACTTCAATAAGCAGAAGTATCGAGATGCTCCGAGACGCTTCTTTAGATCGCGCCTCGAATGGATATCAAAGAGTTATCATAAACCATTCGAACCTAGGGTCTATGTCGGACGGTTGCTACTGCCAAAATAGCATACATATACGCACTTTCACCAGAGCTCAAAGCATTGCTAGGAGGGGATCATTGGTCAAATTTCGATTACTTTGAGTGTCTTTCACTACACCGTGCCTCAACGCCATGATTTCAAATGCCTCTGGCCCGACCTGGCTCTTCTGCCAAACATTTATCTTACAGAGGAAAGTCAGTGCCCAGAGACGCCCCACGCCGCTATAAAATCTCTCGCTAGAGATCAGAGCTTGCCGCGCTGTGAAAACAAAGAAAACTTACTCTACACGGCGGTGCCAGCAAGCTCGATGTACAACATCACTCGCCTCGCAGAAAGAATGAGCTTGCTCGGTTTCCCATGATAGCCCTGAACTGATCACTGGTGAGCAAAAGCGGAGGGATCGCACGGATCAGGCTCAAAGCAAATCCAAAATCTGTTCTCCATCTTGTTGGCTTTCATGAATTCTCGGAAGTACTTCATGAGGTTTGCCGACTGGCCGATGACATTGGTGAAATGATATTCGACCGTTTTCCGAGTTCACTCAGACGTCAACCATTGTCGCATCTCAACTAGCTCGAACTCCTGCTCCTCCAAGAAGTCGAGCTCGAGTTGCTTGGCGAAGACCTCTTCAACGGGACCAGAGACACGCAGAACTCGAGTCTGATGCACCTTTGCCATTTCACTGGGCTTGACGCGGAGGCGGTTCCACTTTACCCGCAAGCGCTGACCAGGTATGATGATTCCCTCCTCTGTGTTCGCACGATTGATGAATGCCTCTGCGGCGGCCCGAGTTTGGAAGACCAGTCTGCCTGCGCAGTTGGGATAGAGAGGTGGGCAAGGCTCTTGTCTAGACAGAAGCACGACTTTGCGCTCACGGATTCTTGAGAACATGTCGCGGAGGGATGCTGAGGCGGCCAAGTTCTCGTATTTGATGGCACAGTTCTCGTTCTCCGGAGTATCGGCGTTCTTCTCATCAAATCTGGGAGTGGTGTTCCAGAGTTGAGGTGACTGGTCTCTGTTCAGCTGCGCATATGAGATTATGGCTCGCTTGTAGTCCCGAACCTTGTCCGATCGCTGGAATGCCATTCGGAGTTGGACTTCAGGTGAATGCCACTCACTATGACTGCTAGTCATGTTTGGAAGTGATGCAACGCGCTGTGTGAAGAGAATGACAGGCTGCCATGGCTTTCCTGGGACGAACTCCTTGATATTCTTGATCTGTGTGACTGCGGTCTCTGAATGTCTCGAGGGACGTACAGGCCTTATGGGAATGGGAAATATGGGCTTCATGAGAAGCATGGGTTCTGTTGGGGGACTGATCTCGTGGGCATACTTTGTTTCGCAGGTAGGGCAGATCTGACAGATTGTTGACGCTGCTCGATAGCCTTCGGGTTTTTCTGGCTTGCACGAACAGAGTGTGACTGAACATGGCGTGGACCGCTCTTAAGTCGTAGCGCTGTCGAAAATACGGGTTTGATTGGACAACTATTCTGACTAGAAAGAAGTTAGAGACTTTGCTAGTTCGAAAATAAAGGTACATGCGCTTCTTTACCAGCTACTTCTCGAACGCACGCTCGTTGTTTGACTTGCCTTCAGGATGCGCCTCTTGTATAACATTTATCAATCTGAAGAATTCGATGTAGTCATCTATGGCGCATTGGTGTCAGTATACGTTTAGCCATTGGAACGTGCAGAAGGCATACCGTCTCAGTCTTCAGCTGTTGCCCTGATAGCCTTGCACAAAGCATGGAAGAATCGCGCTTGGAACGTCGGTCAGTGGTCGTCTTTCCTTACGCAGGCATGCTGAACTTACTATTGAACAAAGGGACTATTGCGCTTGCTGCGGGGCCTTTATCCTCGAGGTACTGGTATCTCGGTGGCATTATGGGAAAGTTCTTGATGGAACGAATCTTGCGATGCAAGAATCAATCTTTGGTAGATGTTGATGTCAATCTTGTATGATTGTCGCAACTTGCAATGGAGGAAAGGTATGCGCGCATTGGTAGGTGGGTCCCGCTAGCGCCGAAACGTGACCTCGCGTAAATTTCGGGAAAAGGGGGCAGCCTTCATGATCGTGACGCAGATGTCATGCCCTTAATGGCTTCAAGTGAAGTCAGAACTGTTCTAATTTTATATGTATATGTTTCCGAAATGCCAATATATCATCACAGTGGTGAAAGTCTTAGCTCAGGGTACAAATTTTCAGGGGTCACGGAGGGGTGCAACCATACTCAAGCTTGGTTACTTGGCCATGTTCTGGCAGCTATGTTTCGTTTAACCACAACTCGAATTCGCTGTCTTCTGGTTATGTCTCTTGAGTTGTTCTCCCAATATATTAGATTAAGTATACTGTAATCTAGTATGAGAGGTCTTATGTCAGCAAAGGGGTCTAGTGCGAAAGAGTAAGAAATGTTACTTCGCGGTCTTCGGCATATGCCTTGACACGGGTCACACAGCACATGATATCGTTGATTTTTGACACTATCGCTGCCTGCAACCAGCTGTCACTCGCCGAGTCCTCCCTGAGCTAGCTCTTTTAGGGTATACAAAGAATCAGCTTCGGTTCCTTTCCTTTGCACCGAGAAGTCCCTATATTTCGCCACGTCGTGGAACAGGTAAGCGATACAGGAGGCAATTTGAGCAACTCTCCATGTGGGTTGGAAGTAGCAAGTCGCGATGCATTATAGAATCGGCGCTCGATATGCCAATGCACGCCAAATAGAAATCTCAACAACCAGGGTTCAAGGAAATGTGCTGAGCTTGGAGAGAACGAAAGATATTGGTTGAGTTATTATCTACACTACATGATGCTGTTGATGCGCCGCATGAATAATTGCTCGCAGCAGACAAAGGCGAAAAGAAGTACTAGGTCATCGACTCAGAAACCATCGGTACCTTACGAAATGTACATGTGACGGTCTCGTGCATGCCAGATTGCCAATGTAATTGAAAGGAAAGTAGAATTCTCCCTGCTTCCGGTAATAATGATGCCAGTCTTGTCGTCGAAACAAGCCATCCGATAAACCTTTAACCCAACAAAACAAAGAAATGCCGATACAAAATACGACAAGGTCATTTCGTCTCCATGCCAGCAGTCCCGTCAATTCCACATTTCAATGATCCCATGGATCGCCGGAGCGCCCGAGTTCCACGCTCATTCCATCCTCAGTGCATGTCGAAACCGACGCCAAACTTCTGCAAATATTGCCAGCAATACCACTTCTTAGCGTCTTTCAGATATTTTCTGGCAGATATATCCCTTATAAGCGAGGTTACCAGCGTTGATGCCTTCTTCCTCCGCACTATGTCGCATCTCCGGAGTCATGGTATTTCGGCTGCCAACCCGAGCGCTGGGACGTCGGAACTCGCATTCTTGATG
The DNA here is from genome assembly GCA_900073065.1 of Phialocephala subalpina. Lineage (NCBI taxonomy): Eukaryota > Fungi > Ascomycota > Leotiomycetes > Helotiales > Mollisiaceae > Phialocephala > Phialocephala subalpina. The sequence goes on along the minus strand of FJOG01000020.1, from coordinate 726,521 downwards.
AAATTGAGCTTGGTTCGAAGACGTATGGCTATAAGCTCTTGAGGTTGATCGAGAATGTGAAAGAATGTGATTGGTATCTGACATTCTGGTAATATCGCGAAGGGTCAACTGGATGTGCTGTGTGCTCACGGTATCGGCCTAAACCAGTGGACTATCGTCTTCGAGATTGTAGACTGCCTCTCCGGATTTCAAGATCTTGTTAGACTGAAGCTTTGGAAAGTGGATTGCGACATCCCGCCAGACTCCCTCACCATCAGCGCGAACTTTTGGAAGGCGCATAAGACTTACGGCCCATCTCTTTCAGATACACAGTAACAAGTCGCAACCGCTCTCGCTCTCTCTTGTTCTACTCCAATTTTCTGAATGCAATGACTGGAAATTGTCAGCAGCTACCTTGCATAACTCATGGGAGGGCTTACGTGGATCTCCGAACCATAGAGGCGCCTTGTTCAAGATCTTTAAGAAGATAGCCCGTGACCAACCGGTGATAGTCTCGTTCTCTTCCAGGAAGAGTTCTGGTCGACGGACATACATCTCAAAGATTGGGACTGTTCAAAGTCAGCGAGGATTCCTCAATCATGCGCAGGCTATGACTTACTGTCATCAAAGTCGGGCTTTCGGAGAGGAGCAATGCAGAGACTGTTTGCGCATTCCATTGTCCCTGCCATTTTGAAGATAGGGAGCGATGTAGGACACGACGTCGGCTGTTGGAATTTATCGAAGGAGTCTTGCGCTGGTTGTGTTGTGTGGTGTCCTGGAGTTGCAAGTCGGTTTAGGTTGCACAATAGAACTTTGTCTATATGGGACATTGGCCTGCGGGCTCGAGCTAACCCGACACGACCATACCGGGTGAACCCGCACTAAATTAGGCTTGTTTTTGGACATTTCCAAGATAAACACTGCCTTCATCGCATCTTTATGGCATCACACTGCTTCTTCAATATATTTGTAGAGGTAGTCGGGATATTTCTCTCTTAAAGTGGTAAACATCTAAGACCGAATTGAGTTATAGTTCATTACGAAGTAAGTATCACTTTTTGTAGATTCTTTGTGTCGCGAATAGCTGATCTATCTGTACTTCGAGAGTTTGTGCCCTCAAAAACAAAATCAGACCGAGAGTTCAGTGTCCTCCCAGCACCAAGTTACCCCGCATTACCCCGCAATGCCCTTATTCAAGGTAAGGGAGATCAAGAAGCATCCCTCAACATGGCCAACTCGTAGCCTGCTTTCATCCCATCTTCCACGATTTTCTATTCGGTGTGGCTTGTGCGCGCTTTCCCACAATTCTACCGCGTCAACAGCTCGCCCTTCCCCATCTCCATTGCCACCGTTCTCCTGTTGACCTCTCTTAGGTATGTTGCCTGTTCCTGGTGCAAGCCCCAATCACCGTCCCTTAGAGACGAGTCTCAGTGATCGCCAGATGGGCATGTCTAAAGGAACGAGACTTCCCGCACCTGTCTTGGACCTCTCGATATATGCGCAAGTGGATACTTCGACTCCCAAAAGAAAATGCAGAAGATAAGGCAAAGAAAGAAAAATATGAAGGGGCAAACTTTAGGAGATTCGAAACGGCGTCGACAAACCCTCACATTGTTCCTGGTATTTCATTGAATCTGCTTGACTTGAGTAGAGGAGCTTAGGGAGGAGATGACTTACATTGATATAAGAAGAACTTTCAGAAACCAAATCTGATAATGAACACATTCCCAATACCAAATTAACCCCGCTTTTAAGAGTTCCGTGGCTTTGACCGGTACCTCTCCCTAACGGCTCTCCCTGCTAGCTGCTCCAATAATCCGGGGATGGATGTGAGTGAAAATTTGCCCATCTCAGCGACCGAGGCGCCGCATCCTACCCCATTGCACGCAACTCCTGACTCCTGCTCCAACCCATCTATAATCTTTCGTCCCCATCACCACCACGCATCCACTTCCATCCCTTCAGCACAAGCCACGGCCCAGCTATAAGCGGCAGTAAATATTTCAAGAAAATGGCAATATAGAATCCCACGCGGTGGGCAAAGTCAATGTCTTCTTGACTCGGGCCTTCCTTTGTCGCTCGTCGATCAATTTCAAGCAGCTCCTTGATGTTGCTGTGCACTGTTGATCGACTCACATATTGTGTGAAGTGGAATCTTCGAGAGTAGCTTTTCGCAGTTCTCTTTCAATTTCTTTCTGAATTTTTTGTTGGTCATCCAGAGTTGAGAATGTGTAGTGTTTGAAAACCTTGCAGCGTGTCCGATTACATTTCTGTGAGCTACGAGCTTCAGTGCGAGTAGGAAGGCTTGATGAGATGAAGCTAGGCGATGAGCCGTTGAAAGGTGACTTGATATTGTGGCATTGTGAGGCTTGCAGCTGGCCAAGGTGTTCGGGATTTGAGGAGGGGAAGGTTGGGGTGCAGCAGGTGCATCGCGAGATTCGCGACGCGTTCTCTGACCGATGCAAGATACACGTGATGTGTCTCACTTTTCAACATCTTGGAAAGTCTCGGGGCTTGAGATGGTTGTTCCTTCACTTGACAATCTTGACAATAATGCATTTTGATTCAACGAAGGTAATAACATAGAAAAATGTGCAATTTAAGCCAAGAACATAGGTAGCGGGAGGCTATCAAGAATCTTGGCAGACCATTGAAGTCCAAGCTAAGCCATGCAATAAAAAGAGTTACCGAGGGAGATAGAGATAATCTATACTCGGCATTGCAACACGCAAATCTGGGCCGTTTGTGGAAGAAAGCAGCATTGTAGACCAAAAGCTTAAGCTTGGTGGGGGTTGATTCAGATTCAGAGACTTGGCAGTGGAAGCACACAAATAATGTCCGAGTCTCAGCTTTATGTAACGTATATATCCGCCTTTCATAACCCACACCTGTGACCTTTTTACAATCCCCAAATTCAAGTTGATTGTGTAACAAAGCTCCTCCGTTCTTCTGTTCGTGCTCCTTTTTTCGGGAACACGTGACCTTGAGATTTCTTTTATTAATCGAGGCCCGACTTTATCTGGTGGTCTGATGCTGGACCAGGCAATTTTTCTTGACTCTCGTATAATAATGTTAGTGAAAACGGTAAAGATGTATCAATTTTAGATTGTGGTCTCGTTCGTGGAGTCGTGGTGGCATCGTTTGTGGCATTGTAAATGCCACTATCCCGAAACGTCGAAGTGTACCTTCTGGAATGTTAAACGACCTCCTTCATCACAAAGATGCTCCATTCCTCCTCAATCCTTGACAAGATGTATCCCGAACTCATTTATCAGACTTCTGTTGGACAGCCGGTCCGCGTAGAACAAATGTACAGCTAGCAGCATGTGTCATTTGCCACGATGCGTTGATGCGTTGCTGCATTGACTTTGACAGCCTATTCACACGGACACCAAAAGACACCAAAACCTTTGACGAAGCCACTCAAATATCTCGAGCAAACCCCTTTCGCCCGTCCTGAGGTGATTCAGGGGCGATTCGCTTAATTCCCAATTTCTGCTGCCCACATGCAGCCGTCACTATAATGTTGCAGCAGCACGCCCCCAAGCAGCTGAGCAGCGGCGAGTTTGCATTGGCGACAATTGGATAGACGCGACTGGAGTTCTCAGAGCGATTTGGAACGAGTGACTAGAATGAGTGATGCGTTGTTTGAGTGAGTGTTGTGCTGTTTTGATCACTTTTGGCTTTCATTGTCGACTTTTGCTGACGGTCTGATCTTGATAGCAAGCATATTCCCGAGGACGAAGGCAAACCCCTCAACGAAGCAATCAACCCACAAGTGGCCACTAGCAAAAAGCATACCTTCGCACGCTCTTCACAATCTTCAGTATCGCAATAGTAGATTCCTCAATGCCTTCCTTGGTGCCTCCTAAGGTCAGCTGAAGCAGCCGTTACATAGATTTCGGCATGCCGAAATCGGGAAGCCTCTCGGTACCTATGCCGATACCGACACCCCACTTCACTTCAATCCCGAATACAGATTATACATAGCAATTGAGCTTCTGTTTCTCGATGTTTCGTCTCAGAGATGTCGAGATCAATTGCTAGCATGACCGATATCTCTTGTCGTTCACGACCTTTTGCGCAGCCAAGCAATGTCGACATGTTGAGCTTTGACACGACAACGAGGTCTGTCGTTATAGCTCTAATGAGCTTCTGTCCAGTTTGTGAGTCCACATCATGTCTTTCACATATCAAGCTTCTCAGCTTTGGATACTTCCAAGACCAAATCCTCTCGGCCTGTCATCATTGTTGACACGACACTGACAGGTTTTATCCTTCAGTGGCGATACTCTAGAGTTCCAGAACTCCAGAACTCCAGCACCCGAACCAGACTTGAATAATCTAAGGTCCCATTACGGTCCCATTCACCCATCAAAGTCGAGGGTTAAGACACTGGTGTCGACCTCAAACCACTTGAAGTTGTGTTGCCGCACCTTCATACTTCACCCAAGGTGATCTCAAGGCCTGTCCTGCCCACGAAAGCCGCACTCCACGGTACTATCCACCCTTTACTCGTGGCAAAGAACGATTTTGCCATACAGCAACCTAGTCGACCGATCGTTCGACAAATGGTCTCCCAGTCATCAATGGCAGCTGATCAGGCCACATGGTTCAGTGAAGGCTATAATCGGTGCTTCGACTTACACGAGATTGCCTCGGTTTTCTACCCTCGCCGACATCGAATATACACGTTCTGCTATGGTGTTAGGTCTTCAGGAGCAGCTGGCCTGCTTGATGCCCAGCAGGGCAAAGCTTGGCATCTTGGCCAAAATTCATGCCAATGACTTTCATCGTCCCGAAGCCTGAGCTGTTCTGAACCACGATTCACGGAGGTCCTGACTATGAACGATCTTGCATCTCTTCTGTCTTTGGCTCCTGTTTCGAAGTTCTCGTTCTCGCCCACTCCTGTCGCCCGAGGCTCTCCATGGCTCATGCACCAAACGTAGCACAGCGTTTTATCACAGCGTCCTACATAAGTCGGTCTTGCAACAGCCATGGTGCGGAAGTTTATTCTAGGTTATCGAGGTAAGTAGGAGCGAGGAATCCTCTGGGATAGCCTCTTCGGCACTTATCATGCACGTGTTCCGAAGTCGTACTCTGGACATCATACAGACATATTCTCCTCGCATGAAAGAGTCATGAAGCCTATTTAGATGATGGTTCCAAGGGATCAAGACGTCGGTTGTACCAATACAAATCAACCATTTGTTCGTATCGGGAGCATCAATTTATGGTAGTGCTGTAGCGATCGTGGTTCTTCAGTCTCCGGCCACTGGATGCTTCACACCTCTCTCGATGGACAGGCACGTCTTGTTCATTGACGCCACTTTCTCGCATCTCGCTCACTTCCTCATCAAAGCACCGAGTCTCCCACCAATGGACCCTGTCCATAAGCTTCGCCTACACCAACAGACAATTTCGGACAGAGGACTCGTCTCCCGGGGCCTCTCGGGCCTGAAAAGGATCCTGGCTGTTCGAGATGGGTACGAAGCTTTCCTGACCCTCAGAAGTAGATTTCCCATCCTAGGCAATCTTTTCGTCAACGCTCTTCACTTAAGATTGCATCCAAGTCTTTCTTCAACATAACCTTTTCCGAACCTGCGAGATGATACTGCGATGAGTCAACTCACGTTAGGCTCGCTAGATATATTTCCTGTGCTTCTGCTATATATTAGAAGATGAGCCAGCTTTTTTTGCTGCAGCATTCAGACTATCTTTACCCGCTCGATATCTCGTCACTTCAAAGGGCCGTCAAAGGTGGAATAGATTCACTTCATTAATGAACTATTCTACTTGCCATGTCAATCATGACCGAAGAGATGTCTGGGGACACCAAGAACAACCACACCTAAAGAAAAAGAGAAAGAAAAACTTTTATCAACCGCCCAGGATTCCACAACGACGCTTGATACCATCATCGCACATTCTAGATTGCAGAGGCTCCGAAGTCCCGACAAGAGCCTCGTACTTCGCCATGGGCGCCTTGGCATTTCCGTTCCCAAAAACTTGACCCGGCATTTGATTATGTTCATCCCCATCGTCTCGCCTCGAGCATGCGGTGACTCTCAAAATCCCGGCCATCAGGATCGCAGGGGTCTCGAGCATACTCTACTCGAAAAATACCCTTGAAAGCCTTTTGTTTACGGACAGCATGGTGGATCGACTCTGCTTGCCCATCGACACGAGCGAAACCAATCTCATAAGTGGCTTCGCCTGGAATATCCGAAGGCAGAATGGCTGAGTGTGTTTTCTTAAAATGAATGCACTTCTTAAACCACTTTTCCCAATCCGTGGTCTCGACCAATTCCTTCGGTCCATGAATATGGAGTACACGAGACTGTCCAGGCCGAGTGTACTCCCGGTACCCGTTGTCGTTGTGTTCCGCACGGATGTCGTAGTCGCCAATGCGGAGACCAATACCATGACCATTTCCGGTTCCGTACGGCCTCAAAGAAATGCATTTATCCTTGAAAGCATACGCAGCAGACACCTTCATGAAAACGAGCTTCCCCGCCGAGGTACGATGTCGCCAAGTCGGCTTATTCAGGTGAAATGCGAACACGGCACCGGTGTCGACGATAGCCAACACATCTGCTTCGGTGACGTCTGGTGGCAGACCTTCCAACCACAAGGCCGCATTTTCTCCTTTCGGCAACCCCTTGACCTGATGCTTGTAAGTCTTGTCTGTCCCATCCTCATTGCAGCCGAGATAGTGGCTTTTGGTCAAGGGTCGGCGAACGATACCAGCTTCCTCTTCAATAACCATCTGAGATGGCCGGAATGGTTCCTCGTGGTCGTCATTATAGGTTTCGATGCCATTTTTTGTCTTATAATCAGAGATGCGCTTGGCCAAGTCTGCAAACAGAGGATTGTCCTCCGAAACGACGTTAGAAACAGGTGCATTCGAGAAGACTGCGAGTGAATCGTTATGAGCATCGTGGGAATAGTTGGTATGTCCATCATAGTCATCGGACTGATGGCTCGCACCATCGTCATGGCCGTTGTAAGTGGTGTCTTGGTCTTCGTCTTGGGATACCGATCTCGTTTCATCATAGGACCTGGGGGAATGTTAGTGGAATCTTTTCTCGGAGGCTCAACAAACTTACCCGATTGACTCAGCATCAACTGCGTAGTTGTTCTGCTCACCCTGTGCTCCGGCAATAACACCTCTTGTGTCGGTGTCATTGTGTGGCACTGAATTCTGGACAACAACACCATGAGCGCCCTCGATGTCTCCATCGGCCATAGTACCAGCAGCATATCCTTGACCATGAGTACCTAGATCAGAAGACTCCTCAGCTACACCGACACCTTGTTGGCCGTGAACACTGGGAATGAATTGTTCTGCCGCAGGACCGAGACGTCCCTGGCCAGGAACACCTAGATTAAAATGTTCTCCCGCATGACCCACATCTTGTCTGAAACCTTCGGGGGGAGCAATACTCGCGTGGATACCTTCGCCATACTCTGAGAAACGGAACAGAGAATGGTCCGGCTTATGAAACAGTCCGAAAGCATCTTCAATCAACCCCATGTCCTCGAGTGCCTTCTTTTTCGCCTCCATTGCAGCCACGCGTGGACTAGCCCACTTTGTAAAGTTCGCAGCGACTGGTTCGACGTCATCTGGGAATGGTTCTTTTTTCGTTAGTATCTTAACATACGCATCCGCGGATGGCTTACCATCTGCACAGAATCTCAAACGGTGGGTGACCGCCCAGCCATGGTCCGGATCGATGGTTAATCCGTCTCTTCGAAAGGCAGCCATTTTCTCAGATATCTTTGTAATGGAAACTTTTTCTCGGGACTCGGATGATAGACTCGATCTGGATATTCGACTCTCGCTTGTTTTGTTTGAAGGAAAGCGGTTTTGATCAAGATCAGATGCGAAGCTGCTTGGTGTTCTGTCAGCAATTTTTCAAAGAGATGGATGAAGAGAGTGTACAGACGAACCACCAAAGACGTGCGACTGGAAAAGGACGTAGCGAGCTTTCGACGCTAGCGAGACAGATCATACGAGACAGCTTCGCAGATTTGGAGCACAAAGCTGACGCTTGGGTTCAAAAATTGTTGCTGTCTTGATAGAGAGCCGCAACTAGTGGATGAATAGACAACCCACAGAGACTCAGCTTGCAAGGATTTCCGACCACAGTTAAAGACAGGGGAAATAATCTAGGGGTTTGAATTGGTTATGGAGAACAGAGTTGAGTTTAATCTCAACGCCTTGGTGCTATTGCGGAAAGTAGGAGGACGTGTGGATGAACAGAAACTCGGTTGGGGGAAAGGACGATAAGCGATTTGAAAGCGCACAGGAACGATCGTCCAAGTACGGCCTCTGCGTAGATGGTGTAGAGGCGTAGCAGTGGATACTGCTTGGTCTAACGTTGTTTGCGGATGTGTAGAGGAATATGGACTCGGTTTGGATAAGGATGTTAACCGAGTTGGCGCTAGCAAACGAGATCGAACAATCTTAGACAGAGTGTTGCAGGCCGTCAAGTTTGCTCACGATAATGGCACTTGGGAATAAAGGGGATTCGCCGATATTGCAGCAGGGAAAGACGAATCGAGGTTCTGAAAGACCTGTCCGCGTATGTGATGGTTAGGATAAAAGACTAGAGGAGATCGAATCGATGCTGACGCTTCGAATGGAAGAACCCCTGGAAGAGATCGAACCGAGGTTGACGCGTTGGATTGAAAGACTCCAGGAAGACCGCAGTAGGAAAGCTCTTTGGATTGATGCTCTAGACTACTGTGCGGAAGACAGATCTGTCCGTGTGTGTGATATTGCGAATCAGGGAGGAGGTTTCGAATCAATGGTCACGCTCTGGATGAAGGACAACTCTAGAAGAGTGTGGAAAGACTTTTGAATTGGAGCTCCACCAAAGACTCTTCTGCGCAGAAGATCTCTTCGATGGAAGGAGCAAGGATCCTTGTGGAAGAAGTTGTGGGTGAAGGAGTAGAAGGTGTGCGGAAAAGTGGAGGTTGTCGAGAGGAGGTTTCTGGTCGAAATGCGTGCCTTTATGCTCGCTTGTGGCGGTCGACAATCCTTAGCGCAGCCTCACCCCTTCTCAAACATCAAAAGCCCTGGACTTGAACGGAAAACGGAAGACGTGACGTATTGGGCAACTTACTCGAGGATTCCACTGACGGCTTCGTTCCTGAAATGCTTCTCGGCGACGCTAAGGGATGGGGTTCCAATTTTCGGACCGCAGCCTCGTTGCTTCTCATACGTCAGGACAACTTCACCAAAACAAAATCTTACGATAGGAAAGATCGAGCGCCTCTTAAGGATTCTATCAACAGCCTCGTCCAATCGCGTGTTCCTCGCTCTGCTATGAGGGGTTGCCTACATCAATGTCAAGCCGCAAAAACATTGCCCCACACCCAACAGGAACTTCATCTATGAGATAATTGCACAGCATGACAAATTGAGCATGCCATTAGGGGTTTCTGCAGTTTTAATCAGCCATACCCTTTGAGCTACCGTCTTCAAACCAACATGGACTTGCATCTCCCCAGCATAATAGCAATTTCGCCGCCTTGTTCTGTCACATATCTTTGGCTGGAGATGATAAAGGGTCACGTCCTCTTCAGCAACTGTCACAAGAACTCAAAGAAGAGCATCATTCAAAGGCATGTTTGATCTCAGGAGATCTGGCGTTACTTTCATTACACTCCAGGCCATAACATTCAAGGCATATACCGTAACATTGATGAATGGCGCTACCTTTGCTCTGCTTTGCAATAGAGGGGCAGTTTTCAGCCCTGTTTCTCCCATAATATCAGCATCAAGTCATGGTGATCGGGGTCAGCACTGGAGATACGGCGTTGCCTCGCTGGTAGCGATTGTTTTAAACTCGACCATGCTGTTAAATGTATTGATGACCCGAGCACCGGAGTCTCTTTCATATCGACCGATCGCCATGCCAGGAACCTCAATAGTATCCTCACCTAGCAAACAGCAACAAATCGCGCACGGCAGAAAGAAGCACCTCACGTCAAAGTCCACTGACAATACTGATTTTTTTGTTCACCCTCGGCAATGCTACAATTCTGCTCGAAGGGCCAGCTTGTCTCAACTCTCTTCTTCCGTAATGCACAAACGCTGCTAAATTGGTCACTTTTCCCAATCAGAGACCACCCGCACCTTCTCAATGGCAACATGATGCCCAGAATAACTCATGCCAACCAGTCAAATCCTTCAACGCCCTACCGACCTGCCATCACTGCATCCGAAAACCGAACTCCTTCTCCATCTGACTTCGTCTCGGCGCCATGTCTCGGAGAGTTGGCTGGCCACAAGGATCGAAACCATACGCCACATCAACCAGACCCGCGAACTCCTCTTGTTGCTGGATCTCCTGCAAACAAGTCTGAGCTTGGCCGTTGATACACGCGAATCTGAACTCCAAGAACTTCCTACCAGGACGAGGGCAGGCCAAGGCAACGACTCGGTCCCACTGAAAGACACACACCTGTCTGAAGTATCGGAACCAGTAGTCAACTGTCATCATCGCCTCCGGACCTTCGACATGGATAACTCTGCTTATCGCGGTCGTGTTACGGAGGTATCCTTCACGAATGTTGTACCTAGCATCAAGCAAATAGCCTGCAACCCTGATGCCATGCCGAGCCTTTGCCAAGAATATTGCCGCGCCCTCTGGTTCCATGAAAGTCAATTTGGCTGCACAAGTGTGGTGCTGTCCATTCGGAGGCATGATGTGAAGGGCATAGACTGCACCAGTATCTACCATATCGAAGAAACCTGACAACGAAGCGCTCATCGGAATGTTACGCAGGAACAAGGCACAATTGAGGTCATCGGCAAGGTCTGCAATCCGGCGTTTGTTCACGTTTGAATTTCTATTGCCTTAGTAGTGACCGTTGGATTGGATGAATGGGACATTCACAGGAGCAGCGAGCATACCTCTTTGCTGGACCATGTCGGAAGGTATGAAGTTTCTTGGCGCTGGAATACTGGTCATGAGCTCCGATATTCTTCTGCGTTCGATTGCGGCTTCGACGAGGTGATCTTGAGATCCGGCACTTGGAATCGGATTTTGAGGCATCCAAGGCGCTGGCGATATTACAGAAGTATTAGCAATCCGATCGCCTTCTCCACGTATCTCTGGTTGAGGGAGGTTCAGAGGAATAGAGCGAAAGGAAGGAGAATCCGACGGTGTCTCGAAAGGAGCTATATTTCGAAGGCGCTGTTCTGTTCTCACGGCACGATCATGATTCGCCTGTGTATTGAGAGGAGATTCAAGGACTCGTTGCATATGGGACGCATTTTCTCCTGCATAACCATTCGTAGCTCGTGGCTGAGTGGCAGATGATGATGGGATGGATGTTATCATGAATCTCAAGAGGCCGTGAGTCTGAGTTCTGATGGGAGCTGCGATATTGTCAGCGCAAGGGTCTATCTTCGAGATGGAAAGCATACTCGTGCCGAAACTCCATCGCCGTCTGATAGATGGCTGCTAGAGGACGAGACAGGCATATCCTGTTGACAGCGCTGCGCCATCGTAACCTCTGATGGTATGGTCGCCGAATAAGGGGTGGAGGACGACTCGTTATGACATTTCGTCATTTTCTCTACCAACGACAGCTGATCTCAGTCGAGAACGATACAATGATCCGTCCAGTGAGGATAGTGAACTGCTTTGCGTAGATACAAGAGTCGTTGCGATGTGTATTGTCAAGATCTTGTTGATGCATTTCGAAGGCAGGGGTGTTTAAAATGGCAGAAGCCGAGCTTAGCGCTACTCGAGGAAGACTTCGGATGAGCCGAGAAGCACTCGAGTGAATCGGGACTCGATCCTTCCCTCGGAGACTCTCGGCATGTAGCTCTTCCACTTCACAAAACCAGCACTGGGAGAGGTCTTTCATTAGGTTTCAGATATATTTCCTACTGTGAAAATGGGTTCGAGTCCATTTCTATATACGGAGGCTTCGTCGCTTGCGTCAACTTGGCAATTGTCAATGAAACGCATCAAGATTCAATGGAAAACGCCACAGAGGGATATGACGCGATAGGTATGATTTTTGATTTCTTGCTATCTGGTCCGACTGCTTCACCCTCACAATGGGACTCGTCAAGTCATGTCTTGGATCCTCCAAGTCGTATCTCCTACCTGGAGCACAGGTAATTGTGTGTAAATGAAAATCCCTTAGGAAATCTATCTTTTTAATTCATCCAATGTTGGATCTCACCATATGCCCAACCAAGGATTGAGATCCATCCTCACCCAAATTCGCTTTTATTCGCTAACGCCCTCCCTCAGCTACCTTCGCAAGGATCCACTTTGTAATACGCCTGTACAATGTGGTCCATATCCTTGTCCTTCTGGATCTTCTGAATGGCCTTCTGAGCTTGGCCATCAACTCTCGCAAAACGTATCTCTATTTTGGCCTTTTCTTCAAAGGAGCATGGCAAGCTGAACCAGCGGTCCAAATCGTAGATGATGCCCTTGTCAAAGTAAGACTTCCAGAAGCTCCAGCTCATCTTCTCGGTAGGACCCTCGATCTCCAATACTCTTGTCTCGACGTCATCTCTCCGACGGTTTCCCTCTCGATTGAATTCAACGTTTACTTTGCAGTTATCCAGGAACAGCGAATGCGGGTCTTGAGTCGCATCATAAAGTCTCTGTGCGTTCTCTTGTTCGAAGAAGATAAGTCTAGCAGCAGAACCAAGATGGAAATCCTTAGGCGGATTGATATGCAGTGCCCAGACACCACCAGCACTTCTATATTCAAGCCAATCGAAGATGGTTGGGTAGGTGATATCTCCAGGAAGTCCTGTCAACCAGAGAGCACAATTTGCCTTGTCTGGAAGTCCTCTCTCCGTCGCTAGAGCAGATTTCGATTTTGGATCGCCTTGGTAGTTGGTTGCACTCGTGGAGCCGGAGGCTAGGCCATGCGCTGCGAGCCACTTTCTGGAAGGCCGGAATCGAGAGCGATCTCTCTCCGTGGTCCTGTCTAGCATAGTAGTAGATCGGGAGGGACGAATACTAGCTGACAATCCAGTAGGAGGCTTGAGCGTTGGAAGAATCGACATACTGGGAGATGTAGCGAGACCCGAAGGTCGCATACTGGATGTGGCAGGGTTTGTGTTGGACAGTTGGGAATCCGTAGCACGCCAGGAGCTGAGTGCATTCGAGTATTTCTGAGGAGGATAGGAAGCAGTGTCTTGATGAACTCCATTACCTGCCAGTTTCAAGGTCGCCGAAGGACCGCCTCCCAAGGCGTCGGATGATGAGGAGTGAGCTGCATGAACTATTGTATCTCTTCCACCTGAGCTGATGAGATTTCGATAAGGGAAACCCATCCCACGGCGAACAAAGTTTCTAGGATCTTCAGCAGCCATGGCTGGTGGTGGCCCAACAGGCTGTCGAATGGGCTGAAAAATTCCGACAGGGTGACGGCCACGAAATACCACGATGTCTTCCTCCGACTTAGGCGGGTTTGGCCGAGTCGGGTCGGCGGGACGCGTTATCGTGTTGCTATTCGATGTAGCAGCAAAACTGGCGATAAAAGCAACGAGGAAAGCTGACATGCCACTGTCAACCTTCTGAGATGTTTCTTGTGTTTCGTTTGAAGCTCGAAGAACATTCGCCAAGGGCGAAAGCTGGTCCATCATCGAATGGCGGATTGGAAGCGCGGACACAATTTGGGCCCGTCTTGGCACGTTGGATAGGATTATTGTGTGAGTTTCTGAATTCGGGAGTGTTTGTCGAGAGGTTTGAAAACTGGTGAGGCTATTTGTACCAGTCGTGGCAGGAGCAGCCAAAGGGGCCAGCTCCTGTTGCTGAGTCGGAATACCTAAAGAGCGGTCGAGGCGCCAACTGGTATTGAAGTTTCTCTGGCCTTTTTGAGCTCTGGGGTTGACTGAAAGTGTTAGCAAGTTCCCTTTCACTGGAAGGTGTAGCATCTGTACTTATTGCTTGAATGCTTCGCATTTCTTGGACCTCAAGAGTACGTGGCGTGGCGCCCCGCGGGCTGACACCCCATGTAGCTAGACCATTCGGAACAATTGGAGATTGAGGCGACGTTGTATTTGCAGACTTAGACCCAGAGCCGCCTGTCATACGCTTGCGCCTCTCTTGTAGAGTGTCGTACTTGTTTGTATCCATACTGGATACGTTCAAATCGAGGACGGAAAGGGCTCGTTGCGCTGTTTTCAACCAGATTCTAAAGCTAAAACACTTCAAGAGCCAATGCGCAAAGCTTTGAAGAATGGTTTCGGTGCTCCAGAAAATTGTTGCGCTCAAAGCCGCGTTGAAGAGCTCAAGAACAGAGCAGTAAGCTCTTCGCCCGAGCGTTTAGATAATTTCGTGCGAAAGGGCAGCAAATGAACTACACTGCACTAATTGCAGACAATAGCGAACTTGCAGAGTCTTGCAAGAAGTAGAAACCCGAGGCGGCTGGGGAGCTATAAACCAGACCACCAACGTAGACGGCCTGCCTAAATAGGTTAGACGTTGTCGCTAAAGTCAAGGGGTGTTTTCTCGCTTCGATCAATTGATATTCCGTTACTGGAATATTTCGTTCACTGCTTTAAATTCCACTTCATGACTGGAGATTCTTTGAGCCGAGCAGACACATGGTATGCTACACAACCCTTGTTGCTTCTTTAGGCTCACGTGAACTGGGCCTTGCAACCACCAGGGGCTCAGCAGATGTAAGACCTTACCTTTACTGTGTCCTTGCCACGATATCCTTGGGTCTAAATATAAACTTTAATCACAAAAGCTATAACAAGGCATTATTGTGTACTTATGTTTATTTTCTAGTTGTTTTTGTCGTTTCCTGTTTAGGTGCTGGTGCAAAATCGTCCTCAATTGTTGTCATTGCTTGCTCATCCTCCCTTGAGGAAAGCCGTTCGTCTCATCTTACAAACCCCATGAGCCACAAAATTTTCGCCTCTTTTCTCCTGTCTATCTTTGCCTCCATATACCCAATTCTCCCATCCCAATCATGGCAAACCAAGCTGCCCAAACACCTGACCACAAGGATCCGGACCATATTGCACCATGACACCCTTCGACTTCATGTATTCATCGCGCTCGATCTTCTGTCGACAACTTTGGGCCTGGCCATCAACTCGAGCAAAGCGGAATTCCATGCGATTTTGGCCTGAATAAGGAGATGGAAGATACAAGTATCTGTCGAGCTGGAACACACATGCGGTCTTGAAGTACGAGTGCCAGAACGCCCAAGTCATCATGTCTGGTGGCCCATCAATGCGAAGAACCCGAGTCTCGGTTCCATACTGGGCACGCTTTCCGTGCTTGTTGTACCGAATGTCTAGCCAGTTGCCTCCTATTTGGATGCCGTGGGTCTTGAATCTCTTGATGACGATGGCCGCGCTCTCTGGCTTCATGAACACCAAGGTAGCGCCCATAGTATCATGATTTGCCGTGCATGAGTTCAAATAGAGAGACCAAACTGCCCCACAATAGATGTTGTCGAAGAATGCAGAATGCGGGGTGCCATCTGGGATGTACTTGATCCAAAGAGAGCAGTTCTCCGAGTCTGGAAGATTCTCGACCTGATCCAAATACGGCTTCGAAAAGGCGTCCCCTTGATACGAAGTGTTAGGTGCAAGTCGGGCGGGATCTCTGATGATCAGACCTGCTTGCTGTAAGACCATGGTAGATGGGATGTACGGTCTCGGAGCAGAACTCGAAGAATGTTGACTGAAGGAAGCTCCTTTGGCGCTTTGATATTCTGATGAAGCAGACATCTGGAAGCGGGATGGTGCAGAATGACCGCGATCAGCAGGCACCAGCTGTCTCTGCGAGTTGGGCTGGACGAGAGACGCGCCCGTTTGTACAAGCTGGACGGGAGCCGAGGAGGGCGCAGACGTGAGTGTCTGAAGTCGATCGACAGAAGTGAAGACCCGAGGAGTAGATTCTTCGATCCAGCTCGGTGAGAACCATGGTGTCTCAGCCATGATCTGATGGCCAGAGATGAGGGGCGATGATCTTTGAGTCTGAACCGAGGGAAGTCGTGATATTTGAGGGTCGGTGCTGTTGTTGATAGCAAAGGATTCATTGACAGCAACAGATTCCTGTTGAGAGCTGAGCTTATTGGGGCGGCCGTTGAGTCTAGCATGTCCAGCCCAATCGAAACCTATGTCTTGGGCGGGATCGCGCGGACCACGGGGTTGTCGAACTGGGTACAACACGTTGACCACAGGGACGCCGCCGGAAGTCTGAGTAGATGGTGAGGAGCCACTAGAATTTTGTGAAGGGGTACTGCGGCTGGGGGTTCGAGTTTTATGGGTCGCGCGTCTGAGAAGGAATGAGGGTTCGGCAGCCGGCATGCTCCACAGTCTATCGATGAAAGTCTTTCTGATCTCAGGATCTTCAAGGCTTGCGGGTATTGGGTCTCTCAAGTAGTGCATATGCGGTGGAATTTGCGCTGGAGCAGCCGAGTTTGCGTCTTGTTGGGTATCGTAGGAACCAGGAACTACCATAGAGTCAGCGCGATCCTATGCCCAAGTGAGACATAACTTACTTGTACGAGAAGAAGAAGAAGCCACGGCGACCCTATTCAATGCATGGGTATCGACACGAGTCTGAACAGAGATCCAGCCGGCTGATGGATATTGGCCAACTCGAGGCGCAAATGTTCGACCGTCGTATCCAAGGCGGTTATATGCATTCGCTTCCTCCCAAACAGGGTTACGCTTGGGTTTGTTGTCCTCCATTCTTAGACCAAGGAAAATTCGGACGTGCAAATGGGAAGGAGGGTGTTTTCGAGATAGGTCGAGGAGCTCGAGTCAAGAGCGCAAGTACTCGGGACTTAAGGATGATGATGTGCACAAAGCGCTAACGTTTGGAGAAATGCTAGATGGTGCTCGAAATAGTCAGGAATTTCACAGTCTTTGATGCGCAAATCAAAGACAGTTACAACATGTAGTATGTAGAAGAAAAGAGTTTAACAAAAAGGAAAGAAACTTTCCATTTGGGTCTCACGTTCCTAATAAGTCCACATCGCACTACCAAGGGGGCGCTAAAACTTAAGCGAAATCTGTCGAACAGATCTGTCGAACACATTTCTTCTTTCACCCTAAACTTAACCGAGTCCACTCGACAAGGCGCCAACTCAAATCAAATCACGGGGCGTGTCCCTTTATCAAAGTGACCTACTTTTAACTACTGCACCATTTGATGCATGAGGTCTCCCAAACCTAGAATAAATCAGTAGAAGCATCACGCTAACGAGCTCGCTTAGCAACGCTAGCTCAGGGGGACAAACCTCATCTCGACTCTGCAATCACTGATAAGCAGTTGGCACTATCAGAGCTGGATTATTCCGGTAGAACCTAACTGCATCACTCATCACAAGTCATTTATATGGACGATGAATTTTCCAAGTGCATGACTATTGCTTTGCTGTGATGCACTTCAACGCTTGTTGTCTCTGATGTTGATCGAGCAGGCATGCCATGTCTGTTGTATTTCAGTCCGACTCAACGTCCACCAACCACAAGTCTACGAGTACGGTATCGAGCAATCATATGTGCGGTAGCGTTAGGACTCACGAAGACAATCTTTGCGGCACCAGTAGGGTGTGTACCGGTTGGGGAGTTGATGTGCACGGACCAAACGTCACTGTATCCATTAAGTTCATCGAAGATCTCGAAGGGTTGGATGTCGGCCGGGAGTAGGCTGCTCGCCAAAATACCATGGGGTACAAAACCCCATTCCAACCCCGCGCCATGGGGGACCATAGGTAGGGTTTTTTTGTTTTTGAATCCCCCACAGGCGGAGTTTTTTTAATGAGAACTCCGCCTATGAGGCTTGGCGAGGCACCGCGGGGTGCTAAGACTATATAAATATATAATATATACATAAATTTTATATATTTTTATAAATTTTATATAGTTATATATATTCTATGTATATATTATATATTTATAGAGTATTAGCACCCTATAGGGCCCCGCCAAGCCCCATGGGTTTCTCTA
Organism: Phialocephala subalpina; assembly: GCA_900073065.1. NCBI lineage: Eukaryota > Fungi > Ascomycota > Leotiomycetes > Helotiales > Mollisiaceae > Phialocephala > Phialocephala subalpina. Next base: position 708,565 of record FJOG01000020.1, on the reverse strand, counting down.
TAGGGGAAGTAATAATATATCTTTACCCCATGGAGTATTTGTGGGTGGGGTAAAATCTTGAAACTTCCCCCATGGGTCCCCCCGTGCGCAGCCTAGCCGGGAGACCTTCCATCCAGACAGCAGCGTTCAAGTGATCAGGTAGATTGAACACTTGATCCAGGTAGGAGCTTGCAAATGCGTCACCTTGATATGAGCTGCCGGGGGTGAGGCGGGAATGGCCGTAGCAGCACCAAATGTAAGGGTTGACGAGGAGCTGAATGAAGAAGTTGATTTGTTGTCTGAGCTTGAAGTTGGGCTTCTATATCCACCAAACGGCTGAGAATTATGAGCAGTAGGTATAGTAGCAAGGCGGTGCAGCAGAGCGGCTCGAACCGCAGGGTCCGAACTACTTGCGTGTCTCGAGAATGGAAGGGTCGATTGAGAAGTTGTGACGTGTAGAATTACACCATTCGAAGTTGTGGATCGTGAGGTTGTGACTCGGTGTTGCGAAATTACGCCTCTTGGGGCTGGGACCTTTGGCTGAGAAGTTCGGAAGGGTTGTAGCAGTCCAGCCCCAACCACAGAGAAGTCAGCACGAGTTAGAACAGATTTGAAAGGACACTAACTATGTGAGTGAGAATATGCCATACCCGTGTTGAAGAGATCAGAGCGATTGCACGCATGGCTTACTGAAATTTCTGCGGGTGTTGCACCGTTCGAGGCAGCCGCAGAAGATTGATTGCCGTGATGCGCATGTTGTTGGTAACCATTTCCCTGCTCGGCATGTTGTGCGACATAGCCAGGCGCGTCTCCCGCATGTGATTGCTCAATTAATAGTTGCGATTCATCGCTGACCACCAGGTAGAGTATTTGTTGTGTACAAGAAGTTGACGTCGAGTAAAGAGCGCAAAGTACTCAGGGCTCGAGAACAAGACAACGCAAAGTGCGCAGTGTCTTGTTTCAGAAAGTGTACAGAAAGTACTCGAGATGATCACGAAAGTTCGTGATGCTGATGAAAGAAAGTCGAATGTGTTTGAAGAAGGAAGGGGACATGCATCTGCGATGCGGCTCCGGAAGAAATACCTTTGGGCTTTGGCAGCCGAGGAATAGTGTCTTTTAAAGCGGTCAACCGAATTCATCCATTGGCTAAGAACATCTGACGAAAAATAAGGTTCAGCTCGAATAAAACAATGAATCGACACGGGTGCTGAGAGTGGAGGCAAGTCCTTCAATATACACAAACGATCAGACGAACGGAAGTTTTCTGACATGGATATTCAGGAAAGATACGCATCCCTTTTTGTCGCTCGAGGTTTCTAGGAGCTGGCATTTGGCAAGCGCATATAACTTCTGCAGCTGCAGGCGCAACGCTGATCATCGAAATAAATGCGATAAAGCAGCCTATACCATTCCAGTCAAGCTGACGAACTCTCGACTGAGCTTCGGATTTCGGCATTCGCGGACGTTCTCGAAGGAGGACATGAAGAGTTGCTGTAGATATATAAGAACCCTTTGGACGACTCACTCGAGAGAACTTCCCTCATTTTCCGAAACATTTCAAAGGTGGGAAGCTTTTCAACCACCTGTTCCATCTTGGCATAGCAGGCTCTGACACCAAGAGGTGCTGAAGTTGAGAGCAGCTCGGTGCTGTAGTGCCTCTTCCGCTTCAACAATAGTAATAAGCCTCGAGCCCAGAGACTGCGAGGATCTGGCATGTTGCCTTCAACAGTCTCTTGACTGGGAGCATACCATGGAGCACGGGACATCCGAACAGCTGAGAGCACTGCAGCTTCTGGTGTGGGAGACTCTTATTGCGGAAGTCTGTTAGGAGAGCTCGGTTGAGGTCTTTTGGGAGTGATTGGCGAGCTCAACGTGATAAGACATCACATCCAGGAGAATGTGGCCTCCATCCCGAGCAGCTGTTCCAGATTTTCAAGGAGACTTGAACATGATCTTGTGATAGTCCCCGCAGTGTCGTGACGGACTCGTTAATTTCAAAAAGAACCATGTACGATATTTATTTTCAAGAAACCAAGAGATCAGAAACGGCATCGCCAATAGTTGTCTAGATGCCGTCAACAACTGAAGTTGAGCGAGCTGGAGCAATTTCAAGGGAAGCGAGCGCTCGAAACAGGTGGGTATCGTCCAGCATTTGGGGTGGTGAGAACCATATGGACTTCTCTTTTCGAAAATACAAATAGGTCAAATGAGAGGCACCATTTGATTGAGTGTGGTCCTCACTTGAGAAAGGTGGTAGATTGGCGAGCATCGGCGAAACGTTTACCCGATATTTTTATAAACCGCTGGTTCAGCAAATTCTGCAACGACACAAGTCGTCTGAGTCATTGAATACTGTCGAAATTCCTCCACTGAATGGCTGTATGGACCGAAGCAGCATTCGAACATTGCTGGCAGATACCCTCGGCCCCAAGGTCATTAGATCGTGCCTGTAGTGATGACTCGAGATGGAATTGTCGTCGATGGTCGTTGAAGATTGGTGGTTGAAAGGTCGAAGGCCGAGAGAGGTGAACACCTCTTATGAGGCTCCTACTGGTTTTCTCAACGATTGTCAATTGTGATGGGTGTGCTGAATCTGCCAGGTCAGTTGAGAACATAGGGCTGTTGGGTTGATGTTGGTTGACGACTCGACGCTTCGGTGAAAATCTCAAGGGTTGTCGTGGTCCTCAGGCCGCTAGTCGCATCACGTGGACGATCTTCATCATCATATATTAGATGCTAGGCTCCCAAATACTCTTGTGCTTTGCCATAAAAACAAAAGACTTGAAGAAAAACACCAGACTCATGACCCATCGAATTCCGTGACCCTTTCTACGCTGAAAATCGATTCGTTCAGTTCCAGAAATGCACTAATCTCTCCTGTAAAGCCCCCCAAAAAACTCGCTTCAGTGAAGCTCGCATGGATCTAGACCATACTGGGTATAAAATAGGCCTTTAAAGTTGGGATTCCAAGCGATAACCTACTTGCATGTCTGCGCCTGGCCATCCACCCGTGCAAACCTAACCTCCACACGAACCAAGCCTAGAATCGGGCTTTCTGAAAACGAGTAACGATCCAATATCCACATGCAAGAAGTATCGAAGTAAGACTTCCAGAACGACCAACTCATCAAATGGTGAGGTCCATTCACTAGCAAGACTCGGGTTTCGTACGGGTTGCTACGCTCTACATATCCTTACCTATTGGGTCTGACCAGAATCCTACGTCTATGGAGCCAGATACCATAGTTTTCCTGTCGCAGGAAGAGATTGGCGCACGTGACAGTGTTGAATACGAGCTTGACAGCGCAAGTATTGTGCATTTCCCGGCCCAAACACCGCCACACTTAATGATATCAAAGAACTCGGAGCAGAATACTGTTTCATGAGCCTTTGTGATGAATCCCGCAGCAATGATCTCGTCGGGCAAGTTGCGGATAGACGACATGAAGGAATTGCTCTATATGTCGGTCTGGAATTTGCTACCGTCGGCCCGACGGTCTAGATCATGAGTACCCCCACGTTGTTGTCGCTGGAGCAACCCCGAAGGACGGCAGCCAGTGATTCTCCCGCTAATAGGTAAAACAGGCTCTACCATCGGCGTGCGGCGAGGATGAGCCTGATGACCATGAGCCAAAGCCGTTGAAATGGCTGGGCTACCAGAGAGTGCCCCATCGCTATTGGTAGCTGCGTCTTGATTCTTGAAATACTGTGGAGGATGCAGGACTGGAGATGTGGTCGCAAGTGCGGTCAAGGAAGTCTGAGCATTGGATGTGATGGGGACCAGGGAAGGAAAAAATCATCGCCGTTGCCCAAGTCGTCAGTATGCCAGGAGAGGATAAGCACCATGTTGGAGGAAGACGAATAAGCAACTTCTTCGGTAATTCTTCCATCATAGCGAAGATTCCGGCTCCGGTGAAAGTGAAATTTATTCGGCCCCACATTTTGCTCAGAATGATAGCCGGTAGTACCATGATAGGAGTCAGAGACGTCCGGAGTGTGAGCATCATTGTCAAGCTTCGCCGCAGCCTTGTCAAGAGGATATACGGTGCTTGGATAACTCTGTCGCTAGAACTGGATGAGTAAAAGCGACCAGTAAATAAGGAAGCTGCTAACGCAGAAGCTTACCCATGTCTAGACACTAGGACCGATTCACTGCCCACTCTTGGTAGAGGGCCAGAAGCCATAATTTGTTGTTCACTTTGCAAATTACGTTCTTAAATGTCTCCTGAGCCAAGAAGGTGCTCTTATCTTGTCCATACTCGCGAGTCGCTATCGGTACAGGCGACTTGGATGACATGGCTCGGGTATGACTTGTATTTGCAGCCGTTTCGGCGGTTACGATGGGGCTCATAGGAACATGAAGCGGAAGATGGCGTAAGCCTGTACGTGTTTGCCGCTGCTTAACTCCGGAATATTTTGTGGAGGTAAGCATAAGATAGTGCCCAGAGATAGATGAAGACTTACGGAAAGATAGCATTGCGTGCTTAAATGCAGACGGGCCTTCCATTGAGAAGGCTTGAACTCGTCTAGTAGCTGACATAATCTGTTGTTAATGAACTGGAGGAGGCGCAACAGAGAAGTTGGTCATGACAGGAGCTTCGAGGGCCAAACGGATACCGCATACTGGTGAGAAAGTCTTGCGACCAGTCTGATGGGGAGCAAAGCCGTTCAGCTGAGGTGGCGCACCTAGATGTCTAGAATCCATGATGACGCACGGAAGGGGATATGAAAGCGCAGTTGCGCAAGAAATAGTTTCAGTGGCAAGAAAATGACTTGTGTTGATATCCAAGCAATAAGCTACCAAGCAAAGCGCAGGCAATTAACAACCTTGCGCAACCAAGCCTTAGGATCGAGGTCCAACCGCTGTTGTGTTATATAGAAGAAAAGAGATTTCGGAACACTGTGGAACGCATTAGAATAGCAGACAGCCATCAATGGCTTGCGCACAATCACGGGTGAATAACCTTAAATTCGAGAGCGGAGAGCAATAAGCGAGGCGCCTCGCTTAGCTCAGGGGGCAGACCTCACTTGATCATATATAGGCAACAGGCGCATATCGACTACACAACATCCAAGAACATATCATGGGCTACTTGACTAATAATATGACTGTGTACAAGGCAAGAGAAACTCGTTTCTATCTCTTCTATACCTTATATCGCTCCGGACTTGAGCCGACCAAGAGCCGGGATCAGCGTTTTCAAAACCTCAGACACGCCCAGACTTTCTTGGGACACTTCTCCCACATATACACTACCGTTGGTCGATCTCATGATATGTTACTAAATGCATTATCTGACTCTATGGCACCTCAGCCTCTCGCAAGGTCCAGATAATGTTGGGAGATTGAAACCGCTAGTGTTGAAGGACAAGCATGACCACCGATCAAAGTACATCACCCTGAGAATTTAGATCTGTGGGGTTTGTTGCACATCACGAAGGGAAAAAAGGATTATAAACCAAAAAAAAATTATATTCTTTTCTGTTTTCGCATGTGTTCAGAAGCCCGACGTATTTCAGGATGAAGGCAGTATTGTCTTCGCCGAAATCTCGGAGCCTTCTAATTCTACTCTACAGATTGTGAAGGGTTAAAATGCATCTCAAAAGCAAAATCAACGCTTTTTTGTTCCCAATAATTTTGTGTGCTCCCCGACCATACTCCATATCCATTCCTCGTGAACTTTGATATGCAAAGAAAGTCAGGCCATCTATGCTCCAAACTATGTACGCGAGACGCCTGCTACCGTGCTCGGATCGCAGGGATCTGGGCCATATTGTACGAAGACTACACCGCGATAGCCGGACTCTCTCTCCAACTTCATCTTGCAGCTTTGTGCCTGCCCATCGACACGCGCAAAGCGGACTTCCATGCGGACCATCTCGGGATTGAGACCGTGAAGGAAGAATCCTCTGTCCAAGTTGTAAACACAGGCATCGTCGAACAAGCTCTTCATATTTGGCTAGTTGACCAAATGACTTGGACCATCGATGATGAGAACTCTGGTTTCAGTTGTCTGTCGACGTTGTTCGCCATGGAAGTTTCTCTTAACCTCCAATCTGTTTCCCTCAAAGTAGATGCCGTTGCCGTTGTTTCTGCGGAGCCAGAAGGCTATAGCAGCTTCAGGAGTATTGAAGACGAGCTTGGCAGCGTTGGTTCGGTGGCGATCGACTGGCGGGCTGATATGCAATGCCCAGACGTGACCTTCACAAATCATATTGAAGAATGCGGTGTAGTTGTCTGAAGGGAGATTCAAGACATACAAGGAGCAGTTTTCATGATCTGGAAGATTACGAACTTGACAAAGGAATGAGTTGCCGTACACGCTTCCGCGGTATTTGGTGCCAGTGGCGAGCTTCGACTCTTCTCGTACTGCCTCACCTCTGTGCTCCTGTAGCATATGGGATGGCCAAAAAGTAGAATGAGCTCCATTGCTTCGACTTAAAGGCATACCCCGAGAATTAGTTCGATGATGAGGTCGAGAGACAGCTACCGTTTTAAGCAAGGGTCGGTTCGGAAGAGTGGGGCAATTACCACTGGGAGGATTGGATGTACCATTGACAGGTCTATTTCGGGTAGGGATTTGGTTACCATCTGACATGAGGTTCGTGGATGGAATATTACCCTTCAAAGCCTCGACATGGGCAGTAATCGAGAGTGTGGAGTCACTGTCTCCATTGCATGTAGTCGAAGTGGTTTCCTCGTGGTGTTCGGACCAAACTAGGTTTCTCGATGGTCGTCCTCTATAGAGAACCTCTTCGTCGCTGTCAACAACATCCGAGTCTCTGTCAACATGGAACGAGTTATCGACAGTACGGGCAGGCGTATTGACGAAGGTATTGGTGGTGGGATTGTAAGAGCCACCTCGCTGAATATTTTGAATGATTCGTTGATCCACTGCGAAGGAAATAGGTGGCATCTCCGGTCCCATACTGTACTGGGTACCGAAAAAGCCGTAATAGGGTATACGTGCGTAATGAAGTGACTGCTGTTCGTGATTGCAATGGGAAGGTTTTCATAGATCTCGGTCGTCGCTGAGAATGTGGGAAGGAACAGGGCTCGGAGGTGGTGAATGAGGTTAAGAAGGAGCTGCAGCATTTGGACTCGTTGGCAGATTCCCGATGCGCAAACGAGCGCGGAAATCTAGTTCATCCTGCTCGATTGCAACGAATAGGTGTTCTGACTGCGTTAGGACAAATATGTCAAGGACAGAAGGTAACTTACGCGTCGGACGAATTGAGCTTTCGGTATCAGCAGCATCAACAACCAGTCATAGTCTGTCGTAGGATCTGGACTGGCTCACGGGTGCGCCAGTTATCTCTAGACATACTGGTCGAGAGGGACGTGTTGTTATTGTGATGTAGATTGTGGTTTCTGTTGGGAGCGTTATGTTGGTCGGAAGTATTTGAAGAAGCTGTGGCTGGTGATCTCATGTTGGATGGTTTGCGCTCCATGATGAGGAGCTTCCAAGTGTTTGATTTTAACTTTCCAATCGGGCTGGTGCAAGGGATATATCGAGGCGCAATTCGGTTTGAAGGCTGCGAGTATTCTTTGAATCAAGAAAGCGCAGCAACAGCTTCCAGTGCCGGGAAGCGCGCAGGCAAAAGGAGACCGTGGATACCAAGTTCTGGTTCCCGGTGATAACGCGATGTTATGAAGAAGAAAAAGCAGACAGCAGAGCCCAGTGGAAGAGTATAAATACTTGGCCAGCGCATCGAGGACTAGCGTGAGATCACGGGAAAATCTTGAACCTTAAGTTGGGATGAATGGGTCTAGCCCGTTTAGTTCAGGGGAACAAGACTCACTTCCAGTGAGAGTTGAGGTATCAACATGGTTGCAAGGGCATGGCGCCTTGCTATACAAGCCCTCAACCCCTAACCCTCAAAGACATTGGCACAATGGCTGCACTTGGGATTATACCAAATTCCGAACATTCATCTCAAAATACAGGAACCAAAAATATCATATCACTTGCGACAAAGGCACAGGGTGCAAGAAGCTCATACTTTATTCCTCTGGTAAGTCTGGATCCCGCGTGCAACTCGCACGTGGCACCGTTAGGAGATCTGCAAGCAAACTTCATGGTTCCAGGTTCAGGAGACTTTCAAGCAGACTCCTGCCTCATATGTACAAGTCATATCATTACACTATCTACAATCTATCATCAATCATTATGTACCCGATCCTAATCTTCGGGTTCAGCCTTGATCTTGACATCTTCCTCAACGCCATCTTCATCCAAGTGCCCCACCACCCTATCAATTCTAGTACCATCCTCCGTCGTGGCACCAACAATATCCACCATTCTACCCCTAGGTAAAACTTGTGTCGCAAGCACTACCGTCTCAATACCGGCAGGACTGAACTCCTCTGGGCCCATGGGCAAAGCATCAATATCAATCTCCATGTTCAGCAAACTCTTCAGAATGACTTCGCTCCCCGCTTTGCTCATGACCTCATTCGCATGCTTGCATTGCTCGCTCGTGACACATTCAATACAACCCTCATGACAATGACAAGCTTCAACTCTTCTCAATGCTTGCTTTAGCAGCAAATCGATGAATTCGAATGCTTTGACGCTAATACCAGATCCACTAGCGCCCCCTTTCGCATCATAGAATGTAAGTCGAGCTGGGCGTTTGCGGGATGATTCCTTCTGTGCGAATTCTTTCTGGGGAGCTTTGCATTCTGTGCGAACATCTCCCGGCATGCTGACGACAAAATTTGGCATCAGACTTAGCACAGCATGTTCTGCGGCGTGTATGGCACCTGCGACATTCAATCGCCTGTCGACCAGAATCTCCAGAGCTTGCTTAGGGACATCAAGCCACATTCCCTTGCTAAAAAGGATGATAGGAGGATTATCGACCTCCACTGCATCGAGAATCCGTCGTCGCTTGTCGACCTTGAAGAAGCCGAACACCGTTTGCTGTATCCTGATCTGGCCATAGAATGCCCGAGAAAGAGATTTCGGGATACGGCGTATGGCTTCTGTCTCAACAGGATCAATGTCTGTAAAGTCACGCTGCTGAGTCGTCCAATCCACTTTCACCAGCTCTACCTTAGCTATCTTGCGTTCAGGGTTAAATTCTTTGACAATATATGTGTTGCCCTGATGAAGGAAGATGCCGCCATCGTACAAGGTGAAGAATGCTCGAGATGCCTCCAACTCTTCCAGTACGATGTTCTGGCCGTGAGTGATGTTGACAATGGCAAAATGATCTTCTTCGGTGTCTCGAATACAGACGTACTTCGATGGAACAGGTCGAAAGCGGTCATGGCAATGATAGAAGCCTAAACTGTCCTTGATCATTCTTTCCTCGGCCAGCTCTTGCGCGTTCTTGCCAAAGTATTGGGCATCCTCATCCGGACGAAGGGGCATCTCATACGCAGCACATTGGAGGTGGCCTTCCAAGACCAGAAGATTCTGCAAATCAACTTGCAACTCACAATTGGGCTTTGTGAAGATCTCATCTGGATTTTGCATGTAGTGTTGGTCCGTAGGGAAGCAGTCTCCTACGAGGACGGACAGAGAGTCCTTGTTCCTTCGACCAGCTCGGCCACTCTGTTGTCGTAGATTCGCGATACTGTAGGGAAAGCCGACAGTGATGACAGCATCCAGAGATCCAATATCGACCCCAAGTTCGAGTGCCGTGGTCGCGATAATGCCCATCAACTTTCCATCGAACATCTCGCTTTCGATTCGGCGCCTATCTTGAGGTGTGTAGCCCCCTCGATAGCCCTGAACTCGAGCCATACATTCAGGACGTTCCAGATTGGTCAGCTCCGTCTTGACAGCCCCGACGAGAGCTTCACAACCTTTCCGAATCCTACAGAAGGCAATGACCCGCACTCCTCGCAGTATGAGCTGACAAAACAGTCTCGCAGCTTCAGCCATCGTATCTCCTCGACCACTCCCGGGATCCCGAGGGTCCTTGTACGGTGTATTCCAGCATAGAAACTCCTTCCTTCCAGAGGGTGATCCATCAAAGTCCGTCATCTTGACATTCTCAATGCCGAAGATAGTCTTGAAATGCTCCATAGGATTTGCCACAGTAGCAGAGCAAGAAATAAACTTGATATGACGGTTTCCCACCGCCGCACATATCCTTCTCAATCGCCGCATGATGAACGCTACATGGGAGCCAAACAGGCCGTTGTAAACGTGGATTTCGTCGACAACTACGTATTTCAAGTTCTTGAGGAATGTCCGCCACTTCTCTTCCTGGGGTAGGATGGTGATATGAAGCATGTCCGGGTTTGTGAAAATGATTCTGCCTTCCTCACGAATGAGATTCCGGTCCACGAAACTAGTATCTCCATCGAAAGTCTCGACAATTGTCTCTTCCAAGCCAGTCATAAATCTCATCATCTCTTTCAGACTTCTCCTTTGATCTTGAGCTAGAGCTTTGGTAGGGAAAATGTACATGGCTCTCGTGTTATGATCTCTCTCGAGTTCATGCAAGACCGGAATCTGATAAATAAGAGACTTTCCCGAGCTGGTGGATGTCGACACAATGACATGGTTCCCGTTGTGGAGGTTATTAATAGCTTCAGCTTGGTGAGCATATAGCTGTATGATGTTTTTGGTGTTGTATAGAGCATTGACAAGATTCTGGCTGAGTTGAAAGCACAAGTCGCCGTAAATTGCTTCTTGGGGGTCGAAAACGCGATGCCCGTCTGGGACAATTTGCCCAGTGTACCACTCACTGTCCTGCAGCTCCTTGATAATCTGCGAAATTGACTGCCTCTCTTTCGGGATAGTTGCCGGAAGTGTGCTAAAATCCGGCTTCGGAGTAGTGCTTCGAGAGACACTTGGCTGTGGGATGAAGGTCTCGGCCTCTGTTCTCAGTGTCTCGTCAGGATCCAAATTCTCAGCTTGACAGCGATTCAAGAAGGCATTGATAGCACTCGTAAACTTGCTATTCCTCTTCTCAATCAGACCCATCATCTGTTTCTGACTGAAGACCGGCATCTTCAAATCCTCGTTCCTCAATTTCGTCGTAGCTTTGACAGGTTCACCAGTCTTCTTATGTGCAACCTGGCGCTTCAAATCTCCATCGATGAACTCGAATAGCAGGACTTCCTTTCCCTCCTCAATCTCATCTGCGCCCAACCCCTCATCGCCAGTAATTCCACCCACAGAAGCATCCGGCGGAGGTCCAGCAGCATGCCAACTCTTTGCTCTGCCACCTTTGAATGTATCGTCTCTTTCCGAACCCCGCACATCAACTTGTAGCATTGCTTCGTCCACATAGCTGAAGTTCATACCATCAGGCCTCAACGCCACGATTCGCGCCACCTCCTCAACCTCTAATGAGCGCTTTGTATGCCCTTCTACCGCAGTTTTGATCGTGTCGAAGGTAGTTGCGAGGTGTTTCCGCGTGCAGCAGAACGTGAAGATAAGGTTCAACGCTCGGTGTGTCTTCTCGAGGGATTGAAAAGAGATCGGCCAGGGAATCGTACTTGTGACGGGAGAGGAGGATGAGGAGGCATTGCGAGTGAGTGTCTGAGGCTGCTTTGCCTTAGGAGTTCGTCGTGGCTTTGCACCGCCATCTTGAGTCTTCGTAGGTACCGCAGTGGTGCTAGATGAGGATTCAGACTCTGGTGCGGGGGAGTGGCAATCGGCTGCTTCGACATCTTTTCGTTTGCGTTTGCGTACTATCTGATTAGATACTGTTGCTGCCTGTAATTTTGCCATGGCAGGCGCACTGGTTGTGTGATCGGCATGAAAAATGAGAAGGTATGACCGTCGTTGACGACATTCAAATCGCTACGGCGAGTCGCGTACGCGCTATCACGTGCACTCAAAAAGGTACTCAAACATTGGTATCTCATCGATTTATTCCTGCTTCGATATTGCTGTTTATCAAAGCATTTTATAGACACCAAAGAGTGCTGCATTTGCACACCCGGACTTCCGCCAACCTGTGTGCATCGAAAATATCCCCACGCTATGCCCATCGAGTATTTGCTGGTATTTCCAAACTCCGTGTAGACAATCCGATAACAGTTAAACGAGCCCTATCCCCGCCCAAAAGACAATACGTGTCGATGTATCTCTAAGACAAAGAAAAGAGTGAGGGGGTTTATTGTTCCAATGACCATGCTTCTCATAGCTCTGGCAGCTTCATAGCTCTCGTTGAATCGATGCTATTTCCGCGCGGAAAAGTCTTGCATTGGTTTCATTCATCTAAAAGACGATTAGCAAAAGTATCACAGTCTTAGAGGAGAGACATGCCTTTAGAAGAATGCTGACTGGTTTGGGTTCCTTCTCGCCCTCAAACGCAGTAAATAGTATCTGAGCAGAAGAGGAAGCAGGCTGCTTATCCGTAAAAGCCATCGCCTTGACAATGATAGTATTCAGAATAACTCTGTGGGTGTTCTCTTGTCGCATGATGAGGCGGGGAACTTTGGGGCCTTCTTCATCTGCCTCTTCGTCGTCAAGACCTGATATGTCAAAGGAACCACTTAAGGCCACCCCATTTTCATCAAAAGAAGCACAGGACCGTGGCACGTTCAATTTCAAAGTTCCAACTCCACGCTCAACCCACCCTTTCTCCTTGTTCTCCATGGCGAAGATCCTGGCTCGCAGTTGCAGTAAGGTAGCCTCGCCAGACTCTCCGTCATCGATATGAACTGGAATGATTAGCCGTGTTTGTAGGGCGCAGGAACAGAATAGCTTACCCTTGGTCAACTTGGCCTTCTTCTTGTCATCTGCCTCTGTTCTACTACTCTCCTCATCCTCAGCAGCACCTCCCTCACTGTCGTCACTATCATCGCTTTCAGCCTCTTCGTCACTCTCTGGAGCACCGAAGGCTTTGGCAGGCTTTGCACCTATAATCTCTTTATCCTTCCCAGGTGCAGCGAAGCTAGAAAGCTTTGGACCAGCACCACCAGCAAATCCATTCCCTAACTTGGAACCAAATACACTCCCACTTGCAAGGCCACCGAAACCTGATGTGGCACCACTTCCAAAGCCAAAGCCTGTGGCAGGTTTGGCTCCCAGCGCTCCAAATCCGCTTATAGTTGTTGATGTCTCTGCTGGCTTAGCAGCCAAAGCACCAAATCCAGATGGAGCCGACTGAGTATTCACACCAAAGACGCTTGGTTTCGAGGCACCAAGGCTGCCAAACGGAGAACTACTTGTAGTTGCGAGGGAAGCGAAGCCAGAGCTCGCGAAAGCAGAAGAGGAGGTTTGTAATTTGCTAGAAGCTTCGGATGTCGATTCTTGTCCTGAAGGGCTGGACGTCTTATCCTCGGACTTTGTATATTCGGGTTTTGCAGAATCTGCAGGAGCAGTTTCTACCTGCGAGACGGAATTAGCGACTGCAAGGCTTCGAGATTCAGTAAAAAGCAAGCCTACCTTTGCTTCTGCAGCTGTCTCTGTTGGTTTCGGGGTATCTTTTGATGTGTCTCGTGGACGCTTCTTTTCTGGCTCAAGTCGCGTCGTCCTGCTCCCGTTCACAACACTGCCATCCGCTGAAGATCCAGGATCGTCAACGGTATCGTCTTCCAAGTCTTTCCCATCATCATCTAGGTCTCGTCCTCTTTTCTTCTTCGGCGAAGCTAAACGCTCCTTCATCTCTTCATCTAGCGCGTCGTTTGGATGTGTCTCGGGTGTGGTGGCTCTAGCAGAATCGCCCATATCCTTATCTTCGCTAGCAATGTCGGTCTGTACGTCGGGAGGTTGGACTCGAGAGACAGTCGCGATCTTATCAGAGATGGTCGTATGCTTCAACTCTTCGCTCGCAGCTACAGTAGCAGGATCCTCCTTTTGCGCGTGCTCAGGTCGTTCATCTTCACCCAGTGTCCGCGCTGGCAAGTCGTGATTCGTTGATTCCGTGACATCTTGTTCGTGATCCATCTTGTTCTCGTGATTCGAGCGCTCCGAGAGAATAGCATCTGCAGCAGCAGTTGAGGCCATAATGGTGCTATTCTCTTGTTCTGCAAGCAAATGTGTTGTCATTTCTTTTTGTGCCCCTCTTGTCAAAGGAAGCGTAACGGGGCGATTCTTCGGCTCGCTGTCGAGGCTACGACGCTAAGCACGCGCTGTATTTTAAACTTGTTCACCTTTCGTAATATTCACCAGATTCATCAACTTGCATCTGCTACTTTCTGACATTTCGAGCGCCAACAACATTGCGGGCTTAACATTTGCGAAGGTGGTGATTTCTTTGTCCTCCATCAGCCGTGGCTATTGCGCAAGACAATAATCCCTGCCTTATCGGCCTTCAGCCTTCAGCCTTGCCACAGGCAGCGCAGGTCACAAGTTGGACATCGATCATCTTTGGTATCTCTTGCGTAGCTTTTAATTTATTGATCAAGTCAGGAGACGTATGAGATTGTATTGATTTCGCGGGCACGGGCAGTTATCCTTCCACTAGATCGTCCCAATCAACAAAGCGCAAGGCTGCAGCGACTGATCAGCTTTTGACAGAGGAAAGGATTGCCTGCATTCAAGGCGAGTAGTCTTCACAGCTTCTAGTATTGTCCAAACAACTGACAGATACCAGATGGCTAAACCCAAGGTCAAGGCCTCATCGTCCCATCCCACGAAGAACAAGGAGTCGTCTTTTCTCAGGCTTCCAAACGAGATACGAAACATGATCTATGAGCTTCTCGACCTCAAGTTGGACAAGCCTATTAAAGTTTCTTCGTCGAAGAATACTCTCATCAACGAGCGCTCCAGAAGACGTCGGAGATACCACAAGACTGGCATTCTCCGAGTCAACAAGCAACTAAACAGCGAAGCTAGCCCAATCTTCTTTCACCTCAACAAGTTCCTCATTGGAAACTCACCAGACACTTCGAATGAGGAGCCGAATCTCGAAGGTCTCAAGCAATTTATTGCCCGAGTTCCAGCCCAAAACCTCGACGCTATTGTCAACGTCGAGTTAACCTGCCACTTCGATCCACACAGAGCGTGAGTATCTTCTCCTCTCATCTCATCTCGAAAGCTAAACTCATGGGATATTAGATACGTTTCGAATTCACAATGGCTCGACATGACAAATATACTTCTCAAGCACTTCACTGGTCTTAGAATGTTACGTCTCGAGACTGCTAATTGGCTTACCTACTACCATCGCTTGGGTGGTCAAAACCCCGGTATTGACTGGTGGCCTATTAACACTCACTTCGACCACGAAAAGAGATGTGCTGATAACAGGAAGACGATCACAAAGATGTTGAGGACGTGGTTGAATTCAAGTGCTCAACATCATGTGTCCTTGAGCGATACCGAAACTAGCAAACTGAGGAAGTTGTTAGATCCACTAGCGGAGGAGCAACATAAAATCAAAGTTTTGTTGGAAGAATACGACAAGAAGATGAAGAAGCAGACAGGAAGCTGAGAGGGAGGCATGAGTGAGCTGCGAACAAAGGAGAGATCAAGATGAGATATTTGCGGCACATAGTCAAGGCACCTAGTGGCTAGATGAGTGAAAGTGTACTCTGTGTTAGATCATGTAGGTTCTAGGACATTAAGCAGCCATTTCTCATGAAAGGACTCCGCTGCTAGATCATGACATTGACGAGTGATGGTACAATCACTCCCCCTTGAAAATAAGGTTTCAATACGCCTTACAACCAAACTTGCAGGGGTTCAAAGTATTGTGGCTGTGCTGCAGCCCCAAGACAGGGATCTTTGGTGATCTCTCCTCGATGACGTCTGGTCACTTTCCAAACATATCAACAACCTCACCTCAGCACAACAAAATGCACCCTTTCCCAAATCCCATATTTTCTCTACTACAATAACACCATGGCCTCTCTCCTCCGCCAAATTGTCGCAGGCCCACGCTCACGGCACCCCGAAGCTGGGCTCGACCTTTGTTACGTAACGGATCAAATAATCGCGACGTCCGGCCCTTCAGGAACCTATCCTCAACGTGCATACCGAAATCCTCTCGATCAACTGGTCAAATTCCTAGACTATAAACATGGAGATGGATGGGCGATATGGGAGTTTAGAGCAGAGGGGACGGGATATCCGGATGAGGAGGTTTATGGCAGGATAAGGCATTATCCTTGGCCAGATCATCATCCACCGCCGTTTAAGTTAGTACCCATGATTATGGCGGGAATGAGAAATTGGTTGAAGGGTGGTGAGGAAGGAAAGGGGTTAGGTGATGTGGTGCAAGGACTACATGGACAAGAAGATAAAGTGAAGGGCGATTGGGGTGGGAAGACTGGTGGGAAGAATGGGAGAGTGGTGGTTGTGCACTGCAAAGCTGGGAAGGGCAGAAGTGGGACCATGGCTTGCAGCTATCTCATCAGTGAATGCGGGTGGAAGCCAGAGGAGGCTTTGGCACGCTTCACGGAGAGGAGAATGCGACCTGGTTTCGGACAAGGAGTTTCCATTCCCAGCCAGCTGCGATGGGTAGGATACGTGGACCGATGGACGAAAAGCGAGAAGATATACGTTGAACGCCAAATTGAGATCATGGAAGTGCACATTTGGGGGCTGAGGGATGGTGTTAAAGTCCAAGTGGAAGGCTTCGTCGATGAAGGCAAAACTATCAAGCTCTTCCATGTCTTCACCAAGAAAGAGCGAGTCGTGGTCGAAGGCAATGCTCCCGGCAGTAGCGGTTTCAAAGACATGATCTCGGATATGGCTGGTTTCCAGAACCAAGCCAACATCAAACCCACCAGTACTGGGCTGTCACAGGTCGATGGTGCGTCCGGGTCAAAGCCACCAGCAGGGTCAAGCAGCTCAAGCTCCTTGGAGGGAACTGGTACAGAGACGGGTGGCAGTGCTGTCGTCTTCAAGCCCTCTACTCGAGTTGTCCTTCCTACCAGCGATATCAACATCGATTTCGAGCGCCGAAACAAAGCCTCGATGGGTTGGACAATGGTCACTGCTGTCGCACACGTCTGGTTCAATGCCTACTTCGAAGGCAATGGACCTGAACAAAACGGCAAGGCTGACGAGAACGGGGTCTTCGAGATTGAGTGGGATAAGATGGATGGCATCAGAGGCTCAAGCAAAAAAGGTACTCGAGCCTTCGATCGTTTGGCCGTCGTCTGGAAAGCTTACGATCCCGAGCCAGGACGAGGAAGGAATGAAGACGTAATCATGGAGCCGGGTGAGAATTCGCCCGTGCCGGAAATGTCGCCAGCAGACTGGAAGGGAGGACATCAGACTTCTCCCGGGTTGGGAAAAGATCTTGGTTTGCGGACAGAGAGTCCTAGGAGCGCGGAGGTCAGCAAGGCAAGCAGCATGAAGTCCGGTCATTCCAAGGACCGAGACAACGATTCCGAGGAAGGAGTGAGACCTAGTGGACCAGCTGGAGAGGAAGACATCAATATTGATGTGAACGATCTTCCCCAACCACATGGCAATGGGTCTGAGCCGACGCAGGCGGACATAAACGCAGGTCTTGATACAGCATCCTCCACCACAACGAACACCGGTGGCCCCTCACAGATCCCGACTGTCGAACTGCCTGGCGGTGTACCGGAGGAC
This sequence comes from Phialocephala subalpina, assembly GCA_900073065.1. NCBI lineage: Eukaryota > Fungi > Ascomycota > Leotiomycetes > Helotiales > Mollisiaceae > Phialocephala > Phialocephala subalpina. Next base: position 691,118 of record FJOG01000020.1, on the reverse strand, counting down.
CAACTCAAGGATGCGAAGACGCATCGTCTGGGACATTTGCAATCGACGAAGAAGACTTTAGACTCCTGATACTGCATTATACACGGTGAATGAGTAGATAAATCAACAAGACGACGGCCGAGAACAGAAACACACGATACCAATGCATGGGTTATGGCGTTAGATGGATACGGGCTCACGTAGGACTTGAATGTTAAGGACAAAGACTTTCGCGTTGCTTAGGTTCAGATTCCGTTCCTAAGATGTGCAGATCTCTGGTTGAGTTGTTAGGACTTGGCTTCGCATCGCGTGCTAAGAAGTGTTTTTCCTAGGCAATTTTTATTTCTTCACCAGTGGATGACGGAATTGATGGACACTTAACCGAGAACACCAAAATCCCCACCAAAAGTCAACATCTTTTGAATTAAGCCAGATATCAGCTTTCTAATAGATCACTCTAAAACTCGGGTTTTTAAAAGACATTAATACCTTTTATGTTCTGTATTAAGCAGAGTTTTTATTAAACCCCTCGAAGACTAAGCACACTTAAATTTTATCGCTTTTGCTAAAAATGCCACTAAAATAGCATCAAATATTACCTCTTCTCGCGATCGTTTACCTCTAGATGCACATAAAGCTTAAACAGATTATTCGATTAATTGTAAGTGCGCGAACTATAGGGTTTTAAATGCTTCTTAAGTTTCGAGCAATTCTATTAAAAAGCTCAGTTTTTATATAATCGTAAAGTAAATGACTTTTGGCGGGGATTTAGTATTTTCGGTTAAAGCGTCCGTCAATTCCGTCACCCACTGGTGCTTGACTAGAAAAGACCTCGAATACATGGGACATTTCAAGTGAATGCTCTGCGTGATTCTCTGATGCACGTACGCAGTTTTTCCTGATCTCAGTTCCGGTGTGCATCTCCAACATTCAAGAGTTAGGTTCGTCGAAATCCATTCACAAACATTTCTCATCCTATCGAATAAGTGTTCGCTCCTTATAACATCCGCATCCATCTCCCTCTATTCCAATACAGTCTGGAGTCGTATTTTCATATCTTTGGGCTCCATCTGAATCTAGGTATGTCCCATGAACATTCAAGATTTCAAATATCCGAGTCCCCAAGGTTCTTCTACTCACCCACAAAACAACAACAGAATGAAAATGCAACCCACCTTCCCCCTCCGCCCCGACCGGAACCCCTTCAACGAAGACCGCTCCACCAAAACAAATACCATCCTCCACCCATCTTTCCACCCCTGCCTCCCCACACGGCGCTCCTCCAGCTCCTCCAGCGGTTTTTTCATCGACTTCAAACCCCGCTCTCGCCCCGATACACAAAGCCGTATCAGTACCTCAAATAGAGCATTTATCGATACTCCCCTCCATACCACAACATGTACGAATTGTTCTTACACTATAAAAATGATTCATCGCCAACACCTCACTTTCCCATTCCCGGTTTCGGGTCGGGAGGTTGATCCGAGAGATGATGTAAACTTTTTGTCTTCGAGGAGGGAACCTCCGCTGGTGGAGATCAGGAAAGAAGAAGTCATCTACCTTTCATGAGATCCGAAGTCAAAATCGGGGATAAAATCCAAACACCTAGCTCCAATCAGAGAAAAGATTTCTGATTCCTCAGGGAAGAAAGAGAAGGAGAAAGAGAAGATATACCTCGCCTGCCGCCGTGGCCAGCCTTGGCATCCAGATTCTGTCGATCAAGAGCATTTAGTGAGAAAGAGACGCGCGTTTGGGATTTCGTGTCCTGGATGTGGGAAGGGGGATTTTGAGATTTGGTATTTGGTTTGGAAGGTTAGGGATTTGGCTACGCCTCGGCCTCGAAGGGCGTATGGTTGGGAATTCAGAGACTAAGAGGGAGATGAAGATGAGAGATAAGGAGAAGGGGAAGGGTGAGGATAATGTGTGTAGTAGTTGGGAACAAGGCGAGAAGAGTAAGATAGGGGAGTGGTTCAAAGATGTGCTTTTGTGCTGTGAGAAAGCATGGATGTCGGGGATATGGACAGGTGGGAGAAAGGGGAACAACATTAAGACGATGAAAATGGGACAGGTGAAAAGTGGTATTTGACATCAACATTGCCAGTGAGTCAGAAAACGAATTTCTGGTCAACGACCGGAGCCTGGGGAAAGAAGACACAGAAAGTCGAGAAAGCTGCTACATGCAGTATGATGCCTATTCGGGACTCAAGGAGAGATGTGAACATAAAGTCGGGAGAAAGATCTCGGAGTGTAAGCCCTAGGACTAGAACATGAAGGTCTGTGTTTGGATCAGTTTCAATGAGCGCGTCAATAGAATTCCGGTCGCAATCACCACACGCCCACCTTTGATCCAACTTTCTGAGATCGCCTACAAAACCCACGATATCAACCACATTCTTCTTGATATTTCAATAATAAAAAAATCGATCATCTATCCCATGGAAGTACGTAAAGGGTCCGAAGACTATTATGAAGCTATTCCTCACTCGAATCAAAGACTGACTTGATACTCGTGGTAGGAGGTCGAGGGGACGCTCAAACTTGTGCTTGGATGGTGAATTGCGAGGGAACGCAAAAAAACTTTTGCAATGTTAAGACTCTTCGATAGGATCGCCAACCAAGGCTTGCCCCCAAAAAAATAAAATAATTTTATTATCATTTAAATTCCAAGAAAGGAAAATTCTACGGTGGAAACCCACAGGCGTCTACGAGGGGTGATCTACGGGGGAAGGGGTCGACTTACATATTTACTTGTCAGCAGGGACGCTCCTTTGCACTGGGGTTCTCTCAATACAAGGTCACGGCTATCTGACCAACCATGATACCCTATTCCTGGGGGCCGATTACGGAGTCCGTTTTTCTACAGACCTGATGCTGCTCTTGCTTATCCAGAATCAACCATCACACATCGCTTGTTAGAACTAACCATGATAGGATTCTCTTCGGTTTAGAGGCTTATGTTTCGGCTTCTTATGCTAGGGAAATGCATATTCAAATCTATACGACCTTTCCTTGGGAGGGGTTGTGTGTTGGGCTAAGGTCAAGCGAGGCCGAAGCTTCGGAAAAGGGGTTTGAGGATCATGGAATAAGCGAGGTGGTCCTTATCTCTCCCTCTTTGGCTCCGCAGTTTGCGATAAACCGACGTGTGGGTTCATAGGTTCTGGGGAGTGTATCGGGAGTTTCTGATGTTTCGCTGAACCCCAATCCTCTCGAACTTAGAGTGAACAAGATCATCCATAGTACTACCAGCAGGTGAAAATGATCAGCAATGAGTTTACTTGAGTTCTTAGGTGACTTGTGAACTTTGGAGTCGGCAGGTTGTAGGCAAATTCAACGAGAAGTGCTTTCTTTTCGAAGGTCAAGAGGCCGTTGGGGAGAGGAGTCTTGAAGTGAATTCTGGTTTTGAGTCATCCATGGATAAACGCCACGATGACTGCGAAGTATAAAGGTCAGTCCATTTGATCCTTACACTTCACCAATCTTCATCCTCAAAAATGGATCTCGAACAACGAAAACAGCTGCTGAACAGCATCCGTGGTCAAACTGTTCTGATGCCAGACATGCGACCGACGTATGAGAACTATACACAACTCAATCCAAACTATCATGCCATGATTCCCGTTGTTGACAGGTTGCTTGAAAGGTGCGTCATATGCAGCTTTACACACTCCTCTATACTGACGACACTCGAAGTCTAGTATCTAACGAAAAGAAACTCGCCAAGCTCAAGAATGCAGACTTCGCCCTTTTCGGTTCGACTGTGAGTATACTCCATGTTCGGTCCAGCTTGGAGTAGAGCGCTGACTGGACTCTCGAACAGTGGCCGCCAAAAGCTGGTTTCAACGAGCTTCGCATTGTGACCTTTCTCGCTATCTGGCTGTTTCTATGGGATGACGAGTTGGATGAGCCAACTGGACAACATTCCAACAGCTTCGAAAGTACTCAAAAATACCGTAAGGAGACTGTCCGATTCATTCGGAGTACCATGAGACTACCAGAGAAGTCATTGCAATGGCAAGACCAACCGACTGGAATTTTCCAATTCTTCAGTCTGTATGGTCTTCAAAATATCGGGCAGCAAATCAAGAGCGGGGTAGCATGGAGTCTGGGAGTCAAGTATCCTCCAACCGCATCCCATCCAATCATCGAGAGCTTTCGAGTTATCGGTGAGGCACTTGCGGAAGCGTATACTGTTGGTACGACACTTCCACAAAATACCTGCAGTCCAGGAGCTACTGACTCCAGACTAGAGCAAAGAGAGAACTTCTTCGAGGACATGAGATTTTACATCAGCAGTACTGAAATGGAGCAAAAGTGGCATCTCGAGGGGGAGGCACGGATCCCAACTTTGGAAGACTATTTGCACTCTCGAATGGGTACAAGTGCTGTTCGTCCATGCCTGGCCGTGATTGAGTAAGCTCGAATATCGCTGGTTATGTGCTGATCGCTGACTCCGGCAGGTTTGCGAATGGTATTCGGGGCCGATATGCGGCGACCACCAACGAGCCATCATTGACAGCTTTGTCTGATGAAGCAACCAAGATTGTAATCATGTAAGGCCCTCTTCCACAATCTCCAAGTCCTAGCTGAAACTCTGTGTTTAGAGCGAATGATATGCTCTCGCTTAAGAAGGAGATTGTGAGTGTCTTCCCGCTCGTCAAACTCTCCTAGCACAAGCTCACGGCTACAGAGGGTCGGAGTTATCGACAGCCTGGTACCCTTGCTTTGTCTGAGGTTTGGAGATGTCCAGAATGCATTGAGAGAAGCGCAAAGTGATCTCGCCGCCGCCGTCGATCGATTTGAATTGGAGGCTAGGACGCTTCTTGACGAGCCTAATGAGACAAGACTTTCCTATGAAGAACTTCGCATGTTCATTGAGGGCGCTAGGGATTGTTGGATCGGTAATTTCAGTTGGAGGTGAGTCTCAACTGGGCGTTCAAATTGGACCACGGCTGACTTTAGAGCAGCATGAGAACTGGTCGATACATGCTCGGCGATATTGATAAGGCGAATGGGAGTTTCTCTGTCACCCTCTAGGTGGCGGGAGTCGAGTATAGTAGAACTTGATGGGTCCATGTTCAGCGTTGAGATTGTGCGTCGAGATTGTCGGGGGCGTTGAGGGTGCTTGTAGACGGAAGCGTTGATCGAGATTGACTAGGAGATTGAAGCTTTCAGCTAGATTGTATCGAGATTGTGAAAATGGGCCGTTTGATATAGGCCCTGTCGTTTGTTTGATTGCTCGCTGCCGTCCTCGCTGAGTGAGATATCCGCTATCTTGTAAATTGAAGTGCTGAACTCACAGTTGACAGGACGGGTGGATTCGAATCTGTAATTTGACGCGTGTGGATTGCTCCAGATATTGGCTCTCGCTACATCCCGTAAGGGTGTCTCCACTCCTTGAGTTGATGTTGAGTGAACGCGTACGGCGGTGGAACGGTAGAGCACCTCAACGCAGCTCGACACCAGAATCGACTAAATCTTGTTGAAACATTCTCTCCAGATCCTTGCTGGAGCATTCGTCCCAACGTCTGAGGCGAATTTGCGGAGAGCATCTTAGCTGAAGCTGGGATGAACCTTGAAAATAAATCATCTCCAGGACCCTCGAGTGGAGTTCTGACCCGAGCCAGAGAATTATCATCTTGCAACCCACAGGTGTGTTCTCCACATTCGTTTGACCATGGGGATTCCATCAACGAAGTCTCACGACATCAAACTCATCCTGGGATGAAGGGATTTCTCTTTGATGGAGTTTGGAATGCTACTTCGTCTTCAAACACGTGGCCACCTCCACCATCCTGTCGAGTGAAACAGTGCCAAGTGAAAACAATCATGACACGAAAACAAGAACTTGCTTTTTCCTTCTAGAACTGCACATGGACCCGACGATCAGGAGGATCTGGGACGGCAGAGGTTGATGGCATCACTCGCAGGAGATCGAAGCGGCAGAACTGCAGGGCATTCTGATGGCATCAGAGTGGTCAGAATGAACGCCGGAGGGTGCCCACGTTGACCGCTAAGGCAAAACATTGCTTCTTTTCCAAGGAACGTCGTCAGGTGAAGCCGTTGATGGATGATCTCGGTTCCAGTGAGCCGGGTTGATACTTCAAACAGCCGTCCAAAGGCTCGTGACTACCGTAAAGGTTGTTCGTAAATTCCCAAAGGGAAAGACGCCGAAAAGGGAGGTCAGACTTCGATCCGTGCCTTCCGGATGCTACCGTTGTTTCCTGTAAAGGGTTCACGAGTTCTCTCCTCATGGGCAGTGCCTGCAACCGCCCTCACAGAGACGAAAATACCCTGCGAGGAAGCCCATGTGCCACTATCTTCAAGAGTACTCGTAGTGTAAGACCCAGATATCAACAACCAGTCAGGAACACCTCCCAGAATTTCAAGGCAGCGCTGCATAATCGTCGATGCAGGACAGCGGCCAAACACGCAATGCGTTCCTTCGACATATCGGTATCGGTGATGAAAGAGGGGAAAGGCAGAGAGGGGAAAACCCAAATTCCCAAAGAGTGACACCGGATCTGCAGCAGAAAAGCAGTCACGCGCCTTTTTCTTCCCATGCATGTCAGCAAGGGATACAGGAGGCCATCATAGCCAACGCCTTACCAGCAAATATGCATGTGGGAACCCATAGCATCATATCAGAACAGCTGAAGACACCTGCTGCAGCGTCCTCCCACTCCGCGATATCTTCCAACATCATCATTTCTGACGTATCGACTTGTTGTCTGAGCTCAGCTCGCACATCGATACTTCTTCAGTGAGATCCTGACTCTGGCGTGGGGGTTCTTGGTCTGATTGTGCGGTAACAGTCTTCAAATCAATTATCGTCACGGGCTGAGACAACAGCCTCACTTTTTCTGCCTGCTCGCTTGTTGCTAAGAATACGACAGCCCTGGTATGCAGGTGTTCAGATTCAGATCAAAATATTGTCAGACTGGCGGGCTACCGCCGTGGCAGATTAATTGAATTCCTGGAGGAAAGTTAAATAAGCAAGTGGGGAAGAAGCACCTGATACTGCCTGGGATAGGAGTATATATGGGAAGGCTATCTCTCAGACTTTGGCACCATCTGTTTTCTTTTCGAACAAGTACGAAGTCTCCAAGCATATTCAGACTTGCTTCAAGACAACAAGACCTTTCGTCCGAGTATCAAATCATTGTCGTCTGATCTCTTCAACGTCACCAAGCGGGACCCATCACCACGTACACCAAACCTATTTCGATCAAGTTCCAACTCTCTTCCAACGACATTCATCCATAAGGCCAGCTCAAAAGGTCTTATCATCTTTCATCTCGACATCTCAGCAAAACCTCACACTCCTCAAAAACCATCAACCTTCTCAAAATGGCCATCAACAACCCCGAACCTCTCGTCATCCGCTGCTGTGGCTACTGCTGCAAAGCCGAAGAATACGGACACCACGACTACTGTGGATGGTGTGACGTGACAGATTGTCTGTGAACTCCAGTGTCTCCAAAATCGCATCTCCTTGCATCGAGGCATGATCACCATCTCCTGTCTCACACCTGCTATCCGTACCCGAATATCCTCAACCTCACGACCATCATAATATCACTACCATCATGATCACCAACACCAAATCTGTCTTTTCATCGATACCCGTTCGCGCTAGGGACGGACTGGAGTTCTCAGGCGCCCATCTCCTTTCACTTCACTTCACTTCATCAGCTTGAGGCTGGCTGGACACCATGAACCGTCCATTTACGTTACTTCATCACATTCCCCTTTCTCTCGCACGCATATCCAATCTCGGAGCACCGCACAGGAGGACATGAACCAATCACTGTATTTCATACTCTGCAAATTGGATAAATTGGGAATTTCGGTATCGGCAGGGAGCCATTGGACAATGGAGCAAATTTGCAAAGGGGAGTAAATCTGCAAGGCGTTTTTGTTTGAAGGACCACGGGCTCGATCTCTGTATCCTATGTGGTTGACATATCGTGTACTCTTATATCATTGGATATATCGTCTATGAATGAACTCCAAGCAAATTGAAGCAACAAGTTATCAGAACGCCTCCTGGTATCGTGACCTGACCTGACCAAAGCTGACCCCATATGAACAACTCCACGAAAGTAAGAATCCCCGTTATCTACCCCGCATCTGCATACCGTCCTGTATCTAGACCCTTCTGCTATCAAGAGGGAAAAGACCAGAACCATGGCGGAAATCTCCAGCAAGCCCTAAGTCAAGCTCAAGAACACAGCCGATATACCGCTCTTATCATACTTAACATACTTCCCCTTTCCCTTATCAACCTCATGATACCGATCCCAGAATCTCCCATACAGCGGCTCAATCATTTGCTGCACCTGCCTCGCCAACATCTCCCTAACTTCTTTCTCCATCGTCAAACTCTTATGCTTGGCCACCAACTCATCAAAACTAGTATTGAACAGTCGGAATTTCTCCTTGATAGCATCTTTATCTTTACTGCTGAGACCTTTGAGGATGGCTGCCGAGTCGATAGCTTGAGCTGAGCCAGATTGAGGTCGTTGGCCGCCTCGGTTCGTGTATTGGACGTCGAGGAGGTGAGTGGATGGCTCGCGCCATGCGAGGGAGTACATTTGGGCGCCGTTCTTGCGCCACTTGTCGATGTCGGCCATCCGAGCTGAGAGGAGAGGTTGGAGTTCCGAGGTTCTGATCATGCGCTCGATGACTGTAGCATTGTTGGCGATGAAGACTCCTAATGTTGGTTTCCCTTTCAGGAGCGGCTTCGCTTTTTGGTCAAGTGCATTGAGGAGCGTTTCGATTGTGTCGATACAGTAATGGGCGAAGATCTGCTTGCCGTCGGCACTCACGTCGAATGAATTCAGACTGGGGATTTGGTCCGATGAGTTGTTTGATGCTGCGTTTGACTTCCATCCTCCGTCGCCAATCGATATCATGATGCTGGATATAGGGCGTAGGAAATCCACCATGTTATGTAGGCGAGTCATGGTCTCAGTAGTGATTGGTACAGTAGCACCATCAAGTGGGATTGTTGGTAAGTTAGCTACCCGACGACGTGTGTCCTCCAACAGGTCAGCTAGTGATCCCTTTCCAGTTTCCCGAATTGGTTTCAAGGCTCCTGCAAATGAAGGCTTCAATTCGCCTGTCCTGCTTTCTAGGCTAGAAGAGAGATTTGACATGATTTCGATGATCTCGTAAGCAAGGAAGCAATCCGTAGTCAGGTTCGCCTTGATATGTGAATTCAGCTCACGAAGTGTTCGTGACAATTCCGAAATAGCTTGTTGGCACGTGAGATTGAATACTTTCCCCCACTCATCTCGAGAAAACAAGGCACATATGTTGTCGTACTCTGCCAGGAAAATCCCCTCCATCCCGGATGCGTACGAGCCCATGCCATTTGTTCCTTGTCGGTAGACAGCATCTGGACTCTTCTTCTTCGCAGTATTGATCGACGCAGCGGATAGATTCTGTAGACAATATGTTAGGTATGGCCCTCGTACGGAGGCGTACAGCTGAAGCATAGAAGATTCGCCAGAACCAGACTGCTTCGTGAAGGACACGATGTAAGAGTTGATGAGCCCCAGTCGAGTCGTCTTGTCTTGTGCCAGCATAGGGAACGGCTTGTCCTTTGTGATGTAATGGAGGGGTTCAATCGGTGCCGAGTCTTCTGCCAATAATTTCTTGAAATGTGCTTCCAACGCTTGATTCCCAGACTTCAATAACCTCGAGAGATCTGCCACTGCTTGCTGGTTCGATCGAAGATTCGTATTCCTTAGTTCCGAAAGTGCTTTGTTCACACGCTTCACCGAGCTCAAGAAGGATGCCAGACCGGCCTTGTCAGGGCTGCGACGTTGTCAGTTCCTGTTGTTCCTGGAGGACTTTTGGACTTACCCTTTCCGTATGATATCCTCCTCATTGCTCTTGATATCCGAGGGCTGTCGAATTCTCTCAATAGCTGAGATGACTCCATCGATATCTGCGAAACGTCAAGGGCCGTTCAGGAGAGGGGCGTTGGACGTACTTGTTCCCAGGACCTGGAGCTTCTGAGTATTCCCGTATAAGGGCCCAATAGCTTCCTGAACACTCTTCCCACTTGTCTCCAATCGTCCCAGACATGCCGACAGCTTCGTATTTAGAATTCGAGTCTTTTCGAGGCGGCTATTCAGGACCTGGTAGGAATGATTAGCATGCCAGTTATCCTCAAACTCCTGCCGTTCTGCCCCTTCCAACAACGTCCCATCCACCACGGAATTCATATTGAGGATGGAGACTCACCTCCACCTCCGCTCGCGCCTCTTCATCTGCTGCTTGTCGTGTGCCCAGACCCACTGCCATCATCGAGTCTTGATACTTTGTACTCCACGTCTTCCGTCCTAGCCCAGAGAGCCCAGACATGATTGGATTGACACTAGACCGTGATAGGTAAAGACTGTGCAGTGGCTGAAGCTTATGTGGCTCGTGAACTTTGTTGCTTTTTTGGACTTCACGAAATCTGGGGGTGGAGCTGTTGAAGAATTATGGAATTTATTGAATTGTAGTCGTTCGCCATGTCCGTTGATGTCAGGTACATTCACTATTCGATTGGATTCACTTAGGAACTGCTTCCATTTACCGCAAAATTGACTTTGAGAACCTGATTTTGGATGGCCAAATGAGAGGCCAGGGAAGGTTCAATCCGGCTTCAGGGTTATTGAGACGCTGCGATTTGATGGCCACCATGAATAGATGCCAAATTAAGATGCTGGGGAGGTTAAAGTTAATACTGGTTCAGTTTCAAACGTTGAAGAGCCTGCCAGATATGTTCGAGGTGTATTATTTGAGGCCTTGGCTTCAAGGCCGGAAGGTATGTTTGCTCCAAGCCGGTTGGGACATTGAGTTTGCGACTCTTGCAGCATCAATAATATCAGTTCATTTTTATTGTGCCTGATACAGATCGAAGTTCCTTATGTGTGCCTCTCTTTGGAAGACGAATTGTAATGCGTTTGCGTGGGCAATACTCGTTAGCTTTAGTGAGGCCCGAAACACGAATTTTGATGGCCGGCGCGCATTCTTCTTCAAGCCCAAGCACGAAGCTCAAGAACTTAATGAAAAGAGTACCCCGAAGGATGTGGTCCATCAAAAATTCCCCCAGTCAGGCCTCCGAAGAAGACTGAGCTTGTCTCGTCACCCCGCTGTGCAATGGAGGACTCGTCAAACAATCAACCGAATTCATGAGCTCGGTGATTCCAAGAAGGTAAGTATATCGAGAAAAGATGGTGCAGGCGAGGACGAGATTATATACTGGCCAAAGGCACTAGTGACGCTAATTGCGAACGCGCAAACGATGCAAACACTGCACGTGACTCTCCGAGGTTCACCTCGTCCCCGTCGCTCGCCATATGTCCAGGTCGTGGACCACAACCACAGCTTATGGCAACGAAAAAGTCTCAAACTTTTTGGTTCTTTCAGCTACAAGATTATCCTTAATTCTCTACAACTTATGAGAGTCACTCAATTCAGCTTCCAAGTAGAAGGCTCGCTGTTCTGCTTTTACCCACTGGATGGACTTCTGGACATCAAAAACGTCACGACATCCACTCAAGTTTCTCAGCAGTTCTAATCATTCTTTGCGCAACTCGCAAGCAGTACCTGCTATCAATCTAAAGAGTTGACGGTCTTTACTAAGTTTAAGGAAGGCCAGCGAAATGTCCAATGAAGATCAAGCTCCTCTCAACCTACGCGCTATCCTTTATCTTTCACACTGTCATGCCTTTCCTCGAAAGCGGTATCACTTCCAAGCCTACAGCTAAGTCCTGGCTAGATCTTTTAGAGACGTATACTCCGAAAACATACCTTCCTGTAGATTGCAATGCTTGTCACTCCTGGAAAAGTCATGTCTGCCGTTGGCAGCGAGATACCGGATCTTGATTTGATAGCCTCTTGCACATACGCACATCATTCTCGAGTCCATCTGCAAAATGTTTTGAACACGTGTGAGGACATGGTCGACATGCTGGCACAAACAAAGGTCATCATATCGGATAACAAGGAGTTCCCAAACGATCCAGAGCTCGAGGGCGATGACGAGATAGCACCGAGCTTTCGATGACCCTTCACTTGGACTAATCCTGGATGAATTTGAAGGCATTAGGATTCTGCTTCCGTTAGAGGCCACTGTTCTTCTCGATCTCATTGATTCTTGGATGCCCAATCCTAAATACGGAATTGTATTGGTCAGCACTGTAGAGCCTGTCCAACGCACTAATGGTCTTTCCATACTAGAACATCCCAAGCATTGGTTGTTCAAACAAGCAACTCAGAACTTATAAGGCAGTCAAGCTAACAACGCATAGACATCGACTTCTAACATGGATATTGATCCTCCGTATGATTCTTTCTCTTGCAGCATTCGAGATATCACATAAGATCGCGGAGACGAGAAACAAAACTTCGAGGCTACATCAAAAGCGGTCGTACGCGTTAACACACACTAATATTCCCGAACATAGTGAACGAAACCCTGAGCCGTCCACAGAAAGCCTACACTTGTCCACCTTCAAACGATATCGCAACCTCCACAACATCCTTTTGCAACCGTCTCGAAGGAAACATCTTGCAGTGCGGTCGGAACAATTTTGGAAAAGTTGCTTTGCCTTACTGAAATGTATCTCGACTCTGCGTTACCTTCTCACCTCTTCAAAGCAGCACAGCCACAACGAGCCATGATCGAACTCGATCAATTGAGACAAAGACCGCCATCTGATATACACTACCCTTGCTCGCTTGGCAGGGATTACGTACACGTCAAGCCGAAGAATCTTGCCTCCACGGATCTGTTAGCCTCTCTTTACGGGCTCGACACAACGCCTGGACTAGCTCTGCTAGACGCGCCATAGATTTGGCATTTCAAAGTCCAGCGTCTGTTCGAAGCAAGAGAGCGGACAGAGAATAACTTCTTTACTTGCTCTGCTAAAATCTGCATGCTCCTGGCAGGTATGAGCTAGTGGTAGATGACAGCGCATGCAAAGACCAAGTCGTATTATGCAGAGCAGATTGCGGAAATTGTGCTTGGGATAGCTTAGATGAGGCTGTCATGTGTGGATCTGCATTCTTTGCAACGCTGTTGAGGGCTGAACTCAAGCAGTTCGGCGACTCTCGAGACTATGTCCTACGTGCATTGCGGAAGGCTGTCTCTCCTGGGATTCGTCGTCTAGATACTCCGTGGCATGTCAGCGTCTCTCATAAGCTGGAGAGGCTCGAGTCAACGAATGTATGGTTTGAGAGAACGAAAGGAATAAAACATTCATGATGGGTCTGGCATCAATTTTCCTCATAATTATGCAACAAATCAGCACAGAAGCCACTTGTAAAGCTGCTTGAGTTGTATCTCTCTGCTCGATCGTGAGAGGTCTAGGCTCCATGATCTGTATTGGCTCGCTTGGTGGGTCATCATCCACACTATGACGCCACATCTCCGAGCTCACATGGAAGACTTGCTTGGTGTTGAACTCGGGCGACATCCCACTAGCTAACATCGCATTTGCCATGATTCCCACTATTCGGAGGTCTGCATCCTTTCACTCGTCCAGTCACTCTTTCTACCCATGTCTGCCATGATATGAACGGCTTTTAAGCCTCATCCATTTACTATGTCCTCTTCAATTTTTCGCGGCGCACGACCAAACGCGTGGGGCATCTCCCACCTCAACAGCTCACTCCGGCAACAAACATGGACTGTACGACCCCGAAATAGATCACAAGCTCGAAACCTGTTCTCGAGAACGAAGACGAAGCCAACGAAACCGCGAATGTCCCTCTCACGAGCTTCCCTTATCGGGGCTACACTCATTGTCGTTGGTGGTAGTCTCACGTACATACTCTACCAAAATGATTATGTCCAACCTCTCCCCCCAACGCGTCTGCGCAGCGAGATTCGAGCCGAAAAAGCGAAATTCCAAGCCATGGAAGAGAAGAAGAAAGAGATAGCAGCAGAAAATGCGGAGCACCTTTCCGCTCTACCCTTCCAACAAGACAAATCAGTTTCGGCGGCCTCGGGTGACGATTCGGCATGGGGAAGCTTCAGCACAAAATTTGCTGTCTTCTCTTCAGTCGCAGACCTACAATGGAGTACAGTGACGGACAAGATCGTTGACTTTGTTATGCCCGACTGGGCTAAACTGCTGCCGGACTATATCAGCAAGCTACAACGAGAGTTGTCTATGGCTCCAGGGTCATTGGCAGATGAGATATGGCAAGAAGCGCACGATCCATATATCAATCCCGAAATCGAATACTCGGCTTCCGTCAGAGTGTCCGCGGAATTGTGTGATGAGGAGAAGGAGTTTAGAGAACGGCGGAAGAAGGTCGCCACAACTGCTTTGGCAAGATATCTTGGCTTACCAGAGGAGGAGGTTCATCCTGATGATGTACCCACGATTGCTATGGTTGGATCTGGTGGAGGACTCAGAGCTTTGGTGGCTGGAACAGGTTCATTACTTGCCGCAAGTGAGGCAGGACTTTTCGATTGTGTCACGTATACAGCGGGAGTGAGTGGAAGCTGTTGGCTCCAGGCTATCTACAATTCATCCCTCGGGGGTCATCGATTTGACAAGCTGGTTGAACATTTGAAAGCGCGAATAGGAGTACACATTGCCTATCCGCCCGTAGCCCTTGCGGCTCTCAATTCCGCTCCTACCAACAAGTTCCTTCTCAGTGGCTTTGTTGAGAAGCTCAAAGGCGACCCGAACTCCGACTTTGGGTTGGTGGATGTCTATGGATTACTGTTAGCAGCAAGGTTGCTTGTTCCGAAAGGAGAAGTGGGTGTCGACGACCGAGATCTCAAAATCTCAAACCAGCGCGAATATATCAAGAGAGGGGAGCAGCCAATGCCCTTGTACACAGCTGTGCGCCATGAAATACCTATCATTGAAGAATCGTCCGAAGCCGAGAAAGCCACAGACTCACCATCAGAAGAAACCAAGGCGAAAGCCAAAAAGGAGGCATGGTTCCAATGGTTTGAAATCTCACCATATGAAATGTTCTGCGAAGAGTTCGGAGCCGGCATCCCAACCTGGGCGATAGGGCGCAAATTCGAGAGCGGTAAAGACCTCCCACACGACGAAGATGGACTCCGAGTTCCTGAGCTACGCCTACCGCTGCTATTGGGCGTCTTTGGTTCTGCATTTTGCGCCACGTTATCGCATTATTACAAGGAAGTGCGACCACTCGTCAAGGGGCTTGCAGGTTTCGGAGGTATTGATGACATGATTGAGGAAAGGAATGACGATTTGAGCAAAGTGCATCCAATCCTACCGGCTTCGATACCGAACTTTGCATACAAGATGCAAGACCGATTGCCGGAGACAACACCAGAGAGCATATACAAGAATACTCATTTACAGCTCATGGATGCGGGGATGTCGAACAACTTGCCTATCTATCCACTTCTTCGTCCAGGGAGAGATGTCGACATCCTCATAGCATTTGATGCATCTGCAGATATCAAGACCGATAACTGGCTTTCGGTGGCAGACGGATATGCTAGACAACGTGGCATAAAGGGGTGGCCCATAGGGGTCGGATGGCCGAAAGCTAGTGATACAGCAGAGAAGACTGTGGGCCAACTTGACGAGGCTCAAGCACAGACAGCAGCAGAAGCCGACTCAAAGCTAGAAGCCGCGAAAATTGATCAAGCCGAACATCTGAAGGATGTTGAGCAACACGGTGCAAAGGCATCAAAGAGTCAAGATGATGCGGATTCTGGAGACCTCGGTTACTGTACGGTGTGGGTTGGTACAACACAAGAGAGGGCCTCCGAACCCGAAGACGTGAAGTCGAAGGCAGTCAAAGAAGACTGGCAGCTCATGGAACCAGACGCAGGAATTGCTGTTGTCTACTTCCCATTCCTGAAGAATCCAAAAGTTGACGGCGTCGATCCAATGGTCAGTGACTACATGTCAACATGGAACTTTGTATATACCCCTGAGGACATTGATCACGTCGTAGCGCTTGCGAGAGCCAACTTCGACGAGGGAAAGGAACAGACCAGGAGATGCGTGCGCGCCGTCTATGAGCGAAAGAAGAAGAAACGTGAGGAGAGAGAAAGCTCTGAAAGAGAACTTAGATTCAGGAGAAAGGTGAGACTCGGGATCGTGGGCAAGAAGGGAGAGGGCGACCACTTCCATCTGACATGAAATCCTCCTGCATATATATCCAACACACGCCACCAAGGCGACCACATCTGCGCCCTCCAACACTTCCGTTCTTCATATGAAGATGTAGATCCATCGTGATGACATTTGGAGGCAATCTCGGAAAGCTCAATGGTAGTTTCAGCGGCCTGAGAGCGAATTTAGATCGGCAGCTGCCGTCTCGCGCTCGCCACCAAAATCCAGTGGCGTCCAATCCATCTAAATGAACCCGTCTTGGCGCCGACCCTGAAAGAAAGAAAACAAATTACCAAATAGGAACTCGAAACATCAATTTGTTTGAAAAGTGAGAACAAAAGTCACAACGAATTCGAAGACCATTGTTCCAAGACATCTTGGACAACCCTCCTAAGATTACCGAAACTCTCTCCCTATCTTCGCATATCCGTACTCGCCAACTAGAAATAGAAGCAGGAAACCAAGACCCTGATCTGGGTATTTTCAGCGTTTTGAACGTCACCGTTCTCCACAATCACGAATTTCCGATCGTCGTGTTGGGGCAACGACCGATCCGAGCTTCTAGTGCACGGTAAAAGGGGGAGGTTGAGCTCCCGCACATGCCGGATCTCGAAAGGTGTGAAAACACTTCAAGAAGAACAAAATGATATTGAAAAGGTGGAAAAGATGCTGACCTTGGATGGGATATATGAAGCCATTTATGATGCGCGGTGAAAAGAGGGCGAACCGTCTTACATGCGGTGTACAATTGACGGAGGCTGCTCACGTGCATTTCTTGGCTTGCAGATGGGAGGGCACAGTTCGCAGGGTTCCCCACTAGGAGGTTTGTGCCTGGCTAAAGAAGATCCGATTGATATTAGATTTTATGCATTAGAACATAATTGCAAATAAACAACTCGATCGGTGAACAGGATGATGATGAATTGTGAATGTCCTTGATTGCTTGAATCACCACGAGGAATTGCGTCGTTCTTGAAGCCAAGTTCTGCGGGTTTGCAGGGAATCAGCCTATTCGATGTGCTGTCACTGTGTAGCTGAGATGGATGGCGTTCGAACAACCTCGCATTGTCTCATGACACAGCCGACCGCCCTTCAGCTCCTCCTCCCTTCTCTCATCTTTCATAAATGCCCGCATCATGTCTTAAAATCAGACAACACCAATACTTCCAAGCCACAGCCACTCGGACGCTAGCCAGGATCCACATCTCGTTCTCACACCGCACCAAGCAACGAAAAGAAGGCTCAAGCCAACCTCGTCTCCCTGACGAACTAGTTTCGCAGAATCGGATCTTGGATTCCACACCTTCGTTTGGTATATAGCCTGCTGTCGGCCTGCCTTCTCTGCTGGCAGAAATGAACACTTCAATTTGCAAGCTGGCCTAGGACAGGATTTGTTTGCTGGTCGTGTGCCATTCACTCGCTGCTCACCCCTCCACTCGTTCACGACCATCATACAACCCGGCACCTTCTTACGCGTTCACCACTTCTCGAAGAATACCCGTCGAAAGGGCTTGCTGCACGATAGACCTCGAAACGACTGGGAAGAATTGTCAGGAAAGAATAGAAGAAGATAAAGACCCCGGGCATCAACGACCCTTTATGTGGAATCCTCATCCTTATACCATTGTTCCTACGACCTCACGACACTACATAAAATCACACGTTACCTCCTACCAACCATGAACACCACCTCCTACCTGAAAAGGAAACCCAAGGGAACAATGACACCACCAATGGCACGATGCCCATCCACCTCCTCCTTCACCGAATCCTACTTCACCAAAACCTACGTTCCGCTCTCCTCGCTGCCAACACCACCTCTCTCGCATTCACGAAACAACTCTCGTCAACAATCACCCGAGGCCTTTTCCCCCGGCCAGGTCCTCGATCCTGAATTATTCGGTAAGACCTCGTCCGTCCCTCTCTTCCCCAGATTTCAATTTATCATATTGATTTCTTCCCGGTACTTGGATATCAGGCTAATTCACATTCATATTGGCAGGCCCGGCAATCCATCTCACAAACCTAATCCCCACCTCCACCTCATTAACGTCTGCCACCGTCCCGCTCGTCCATTCAATCCTAACCCTCTCCAACCTCCCTCTTGAAACCATCGCTCTCGCTGTCTCGATCCTCGATTCCTTGAACACCAAGTTCGCATTACAATGGAGACAAGGCTGTCCTCTGCAAGTTCACACCTTACCTCCGCCTTTCAACGATGGAGAAGGGACATTGGAGACACAGCATATTGACGAGGTCCATCCTGAAATCATTGTCCTCGCGGCATTGGTTCTTGCGGTCAAGTTTCTGGATGACAGGCAGCAGAGTACAAAAGAATACGCAGAAGACTGGGGGAGAGGAATATGGTCTTGCCAACAAATCAATTTCACTCAACGATGTTTACTCGAGAATCTTGGGTACAGACTCGTGCCGCTCTGGCAGGAGGATATTATATTAGAAGCGCTGGAGGATATGGAACGAGCAGGACAACAACACGAACCTGAAATCTACGACGATGATGACGAGGACTGGGAGTTTGAAAATTATCGTCACCGAGTTCTAGATACCTTCGCAGGAAAGGCTGTTCTGGGTCTTGGGAACCAGTTAACACCTGTTGAAACTCCGTTGAGCGAGAATATCAAGGGAACGAGGGATGTCTCGAATGAGACAAGGATTGCGTTTAAGGGAATGCAGATTCAGGATAGGGCGCCTAGTCCTAGGGAACCGTTTCCGCTGTTTATGGAACCGAGTGGGCGGGAGTTGGGATATTGAGTTGGGCAAGGAGAGGATAATGAGTGATGTGTAGGGTTTGCTGCATAGCGTTGGAGTTTTATACCATACCTAGTGTTTGATCCTAATGAACCTATGTTCTTGTTCTTCAATCTCTGTGTGTATATCGGGGCTTTTATGACGCGCAATACTTGTTCTCAATCCGGTGATTGTTCCTATATTTCAATTTCTATATCTACATGAGAACGTGTTTCACTACGTGATTTCTGTTTTTAATCCAGTGATTGGAAACCACACCACAATCACACCTTCCTCTAAGCTACACAACAAACAATATCACTACCACAATATTCCAACCACGCACATCACAAACAAACCGTCTCATTACTCCAGATGTTCCATGTCCTTCACCATCATTCAGAAACCCACCTCTGGTAAAAAATATTACACAAGCCAGTCACGGACATCTCCAAGCCGTGCATCTCACAGACTCATCGTCATAGAGAAATGACTCATCTGCTCATCACTACGTATCTCAGGTTCTTCGTGGGTATAAAGTCTTCTCCCACGGCACTTATTATCAAGGACAACCCGAGAAGATCGTCATGATCGAGGTCTTGCTTGCTTGCTTGCTTGCTTCACCACATACCAATCCTACTTTGTCTCAACACTATCGGACGAATGTCTGCATTCATGCGTTTCTAGTGCTGAATGTGATTTGGGGTGTATATGAAATGATGGATTTTGGGGCATCGTCCAAGGATGGTTAGCAACTTGGCAACCAGCAAGTGTTGATAGCCGTGCCACATTATATCAGCGAGAAAGTGCTGACATGGGGGAATGTAAGACCGTCAATGATACTTCATCAGCGAAATAGTCCTTGCACGGTAGGACGAGAAACCGGGGGTGGTTTATTATCAGCGAAAACATGTTGGCTCGTGTGAGAGTATAAGACGACTAAGACCTCTTTCCTTGACAACACATAAAAGACTTGACAGCGAGACGACTTTCAAAAGAGGACAAGCAGGGCGAAATTTCCCGCTATAGCAAACTTCTCCATCTTGCTCCTAGAACAACAAGGAATCCTGCCTGATAGGTCGAGCGAATCAAGGTATGGGAGCAGGTGCAGGTCGTGGCACTTTGTGATCTGGACTCATATCGATAAACTGCCTCGACTATACGCCAATGCGGAATGCCAGACAGCATATATACCCACCAGAAGAGCTGTGAGTCTTACCATTTGATCTCTTGTATCCCTCTGCTTAACAAGGCTGAAGGGAAGAGAGGGGTCCCTTGGAGTCATCCGAGGGCCTCACATGTAAAAATATGTCTGGACACTTGAGAGGCAGAGGTAGAACGACCAACTACCTCTTGAGGCTGCCTTGAGTGCACCCCCACATGTTGTAGAGGTCCTCTGATAATACCATAGCTGGAACTTGAAAGACCAAATGCGTTGGAACATTTTCGTTGCTAAAAGTTGTAGTTATGGTTCAGGCACCGGTGAAGGACCTGGGCAGATTTCTGAATAATGCGAGGAGCAGCTTTCTGGAAGTGTTGCTAGAAGCTGAGTACCCCGCATTCGAGACTCGTGAAACTTGTCGTGGTGCTTTGGTTGTTATAACACTGCAAGTACTGATGCGACAAGCAGCCGGTGCTCGATTCTTATTTGCCTCTCGTGCTCTTTTCTATCTGGTAAAATCATGCCACCATACTCCCTTGAAACCGGCGGGAGGTTTCATAGACTTCAAGCATCGAAAGCCTGACTGTCTACCGGTACAAGCGCTGCTTGACTAAGCTGTGACGAACACCAGCTCCATCTTCCGCAATTGCGATGTACCTTGTATTCTCATTTTCATCTTCCACATCAACCAATCTCAACTTCATGTTTCCATATTTCCTCGAGCGCTCCAGACCATCCATCGTGCTCTCTTGACCTGATGTTGAGACGTACGGACTGTCGCGCAGAAATGTGGAGATGTAGCCCAAGACGTCGGGGCCTCGGATCAGGAGGCTAAAATATAAACCGATGAGGGCGGAGACAAACATGATGATAGTGCCTAGGAAAAGAACAGACAGCCAAGCAAAGTTGCAAACATAAATTGCTTCCCAAACGACGTTTGTTGCTTGAGCAGAGATTGGGGGACTATCAGACGCGAAGCTCGAGGAATTCGTATATCCAGCGGGCCAATAGCTCCCGTACCAGTACGTGTCGAGGATCTGTTGCAGACGAATTGCGATAGTGTCGGGTTCAAGGGCTTGCATACTGCTACCAACGCCCCCAACACCTAGACCTCCATAACTTGTTGAATCGGGATCGACAATGAACTGCTCCAGCATAGAGTTTGCACCTATACCTACCGTCATCTCGGGAATATACGTGCTGAAAAGCAGAGACTGAGTAAAGTCCTCGAATGCCTGGGAGAATCCAAGGCCCGTCAGGTTTGAATTCGCATGCTTCAACCGGGACAGACGAATTGCTGTCGCTGAGCAAGCTGTCCCGACACATTCGACTGTCGATTCGACGTAAGATGTTGTGATGGGACAAAGTGCTGCGATGCCTCCATACACTGATCGGAAGAATATTCGTGCGGGGGCATAGGGGCGTGTATCGTTGTCAAACTCGTCTACCTGCCCGTAAAACCCCTCGTAGAACTGATCGATCCCTAGAATAAACGTGCTGAGTATTGTATGGCTATCGGGATCCTTGACATCGAGGGTAGTAAGAAGCTCCCCTGGAACAGCGCCTATGGCATATATAGTTCTATTTTTGAACGCTGTGGACTGAGCGAAGTCTATATTGGTGACGGGAAAAGACCCATTCCACGCTCCAGTACTTCCATTCTTGTCAAACGTCCAGGATTCGATGAAGATACCAGAATCGCTAGAATTGTCACAAGAGACAGAGATATAGGAAGTCCACATCGTGAAAGTAGTGTTGTCCTTTTCGAGAAGTCCATCCACAGGGATCCCAAGCATGGACGAGTACTCGATCGTACTAGCGTTTAAAGTCAGGTTGAACCAGCCCTGTGGATCTGCCGAAGTATTTTGCGTAAGCCTCGAGATGTCTGGAATCTTGACGTTGCCCCACAAGTCCATGGTCGAAGTTCTGACAGATGCTGGAGCTATCAAGCTCGCGCCTAATATGGTGTTTAGAGAGGGAAGAATGGTGCTGTAGGCGCCTACACCATCGCTAAATGCAGGATTTCCTTGTGTATCGAAGTGTTGCACTCTCGCATTGCTCATAATCGAATGATCCTGTTTACCAAAATCTCGGAGTTAGCATCTTTCTTTCAGACGTTTGAGAGAGTGCCAGGGCTAGCGGGACATTGGCGAGGAGTAGCAAAATGATCCAAGGCTCTAGAGACAGTGTAGAATAGGAAACATTGCTCTGGGAAGGTGAGACTCACCTGGACGCTGAGTATCTGCAGGCACGATTGACTGCTGAGGGGAGACAGGCTCCAGATACAAATAAGTATAAGTGTCAAGGTGTTAAGACGACGAAGGAGTAGCTGAGTCGTGACTGTAGCTCCAACAGATTGACTGCCTATCATCTGTTCCAAAAAGCCAAGGGTTGCCCCTCGCTCGAGTTTCCATGAAGATATCTGTTTGATCGCACTGCCTACAACTATAGCGAAAGCAAATGGGAAGGTTGTGGAAAGCTAAAGCAACTTGTTAGCAGTAGAAATCCTTCGGAATGTGTATGACTAACCTTATTGCCAAAATATTTTAACACAAGCCACTGCTCCTCATCTTTTACGGGTGTATTGTGAAGATGCCACGTAGTTCCGCCATACACGAAAAATGGAACGGTGAGGGATATCAAGAGAAGTCCTTTCAGACACGCAGAGCTCGTAGTTTGGCTCAGTGGACGAGGTGCTGGGTCCCTAGATGCAACTGCTGTTTCATTTTCGGAGCAGTCAGATGTGCGCGAGGATGACTTGGGAACTGGCTTTCTGGGAATGAGGCTTCCATGTGAGGCTTGTTCTTCTGAGCTATCCGCTTGCCAACTTGTAGATTGCGCGGCATTCCGGTTCTGGAGTTCGAAAGCTGGGAATGAGATCGCCTCTACAGCAGCAAGATCGCCTCTAGACTGATGATCTTTGGAACCCGTCATTCCAACTGCAGGGGAAATTTGGAAAGCCCTCAAACAAGAAAAGTGAGCATGTAGTCACGACTATTTTTCAAACT
The DNA here is from genome assembly GCA_900073065.1 of Phialocephala subalpina. NCBI lineage: Eukaryota > Fungi > Ascomycota > Leotiomycetes > Helotiales > Mollisiaceae > Phialocephala > Phialocephala subalpina. The sequence goes on along the minus strand of FJOG01000020.1, from coordinate 668,097 downwards.
GGTGAAAATGTTCTACGATAAGAGAGCTTCTAGCGCATTACATAACATGTAGGAACGGAACATCGCGTGCATATTCGAACCCTGCTTCGAATGGAGGCTGTGGATGTTTTTTCTGTCCTGGAGTGCGACCTGGAGTGCGAGATTGCGAGTACACGTCAATATGCACCAGGTCATTGGCAGAAATAACACGATACTTGATCCTTCTGCAAACTGCTCGGAAAGGTACGTGCTCCGGAGTCCGTTCTGAGAAATCCCTCTCAAGATGGCCACGTTCTTGGCTCTGGTGACTCTTTATTTGCCTCGATACAGTCGATGCGCAGCATTCTCGAAATGTTACCATATCCCGAGCAGGGTATGCGAGTGGTCGTACCGAAGCACCAATGACCAACTCTTCAGCCGCAATGAAGTTTGGGGGCCGTGGAATTGGGCAACAATAATGATTAAGCAGTGTCGGTCCTGAGCTCATGATAGGAGCAAAGATCTAGCAATTGATAATACTGACGCAGAAATGGAGTCGCAATCATCCTCTGTGCTTTTGAAAGGCCACCACGCACGTACATGGTCGATTGTTAAGATGCATGAGAACATTGATCCAAGTGTCAGAAACGGAACAACGCCATAGAGATATATGCAGAACGCTCCCAAAGCTTGACCACAGTTTGCACTTCGTACTTAGAAGCAACTTTCAGACGCATCCTTGGTGATGTTTTGTGTGAATTCGGATGAGGACACCGCGATGGACCTGGATCCGACGACGATCGGGATGCCGATGGTTTGTTGTCGCCGTTTCCTAACCCTCGGAATGGCCCAAGATGTATAAATATTGCGAGCCTTAGGAAGACGGAGACCTCCAGATCCGGTTTATATTATATCAGCAACCGAAATAATGAAGGGGACGATCAGGATCAGAGGTTAAGCCTGAAGAAGAAGCCGGGAAGCCTCTCAAGGTCGTGAAGCGTAGCGCTAGGCTCATTCGGGGAAGGTACTGTACCTCCGTACCCTTCGCTACGGTCCCATCACGTACGTACGTCCAACTCGCGATCCACTTCCTCTTCATCAATCGTCACTTTGACAAGGCAAACATGCTCACTCTTGTGCCTAACACACACATTGACACTCATGACACTCATGACAAAGGATCCTCCATTGCGCGCCTAATCGAGGGAGTACGTCGGTCACACGCTGACTCGCCTCGACGTTGTGGCTGCGGCAGGACTCTGAAGTTACAACCCAACGTCTCCATACTTGTGCATATGGATTTTCAGCCTTAAGGGCCTCAAGCTCTGATACGCCGTTTGTTTAGGGGATCCGTCCCGACTAGTCTTGTTTCCACATATGCATCAGCAGCGGCTGACTAGCACCCGTACCTTCAACGAGGCTAGACTACTTTAGAGTCTGACATGTTGGAGAGGTACGCCAAGCATGGGTATCTGTGGACTTCGTGCCTTTCCTGCTTATGTGATTGGGACATAATACGACTTCAAGGCACGGCCAACTCTGCTTCCGTATCGCCAGGTGCAAGAAAACGCCTTGGACCATGGTTCGACGACGGCTATCAGGGTGGTGTTCCGGTCCCGCCTAGAAAGTTGGGACGGCGAGATGCCGATCTCCTCTGACATAAAGTGAGGTTGATCCCACGAGATTAGCAAGGGTTGTTCTTCAGACACTATTCCAGATCTCTAACCATACAGTTAAAACCCTCCTCTTTGATCAATTCGGACATCCGTCATCAACAATGGCAGAGACGAAGCCTCTCATTGTATTCGGCTGCACGCCAGTCTTCGGTCATCTTCTCCCTGTCCGAAAAATCGCCAAGGGTCTTATCCAACGAGGTTACGAAGTCACATTCGTTTCCTGCAGCCATTATCAAAAACTGTTCGAAGAAGTTGGATGCAACTACGTTGCCATTGAGGGATATGGAGATTGGTACGAGGCCGAACTCAAGACGAGATTCGCACACCGAGACACTCTTCCACCAGGACCAGTCCAATTGGCTTGGGATGTTGAGTACTGCTTCGTTCGAGTTATTCCAACTCAACATGAGGCTATGCAGAAAGCCATCAAGCTGAACATGGAGCGATACCCTGGCAGACCTATTGTTCAACTCAGCGAAGGTGTCTTTCAAGGATCGCTTCCCGTCACCCTAGGTGCTGGAATCAAGCCCACCGCGACGATGGGAATTGGTGTTATTCCAATGCCCCTTAGCTCTCGAGATACTGCGCCATTTGGTCCTGGACTGCCACCACCAAGCACGGATGATCAGCGAGAACAGTATGCTGCTATGAGCAAGCAAGTCGGCGAGACATTTTTTGGAAAGTGCCAGGAGGTCTGGTGGGAGATGCTGGCCGAAACAGGAGCCAAGAAACCGTCCATACCTCTCTTAGACGCGCCATTCCACCTCCAAGATCGCTTCCTTCAAATGTGTCCGCCATCCGCCGAGTACCCAAGAAGTGATGCACCAGACAGTATCCGCTTCAGTGGTGGCATACCGAAGGGTGCCCGCGAGCCCATGACCGACCGATCCAGCTTCTGGAAAGAAATCACCACCAACAAAGGAGACAAGGACGTTGTCCTGGTCTGCCAGGGTACAATTGCTCTGAATTACAACGACCTCATCATCCCCGCCATCAATGCTCTCAAGGACCGTCCCAACACAATTGTCGTTGCTGTTCTCGGTATCAAGGGAAAGACGCTTCCAGAAGGAACAGTCATCCCAGACAATGCCAGAGTAGCAGATTATATCTCCTTCGACGACATTCTCCCATACTGCTCCACCTTTGTCACCAATGGTGGATATGGTGCATTCCAACACTCGATCTCCAACGGTGTCCCGGTCGTTTGTGGTGGTACTACCGAAGACAAGCCCGAAGTGTGTTCGAGAGTTGAGTGGTCTGGGATGGGTATCAATCTCAAGACTGCCCAGCCTACCGAGAAACAACTTCTTGAAGCTGTTGATGAGATCATCAAGAACCCAAAGTATCTTACAAGAGCGAAGGAGATGAAGGCTGAGATGGACGAATATGATCCGATCGGTGTTGTTGCGAAAAACATTGATGAGTTGGCTGCTGAGAAGGCAGCGAAATGAGGAATGATGTCTTGAAATTCGAAGTCATGTTCTCTTTTGTTTGAAGCGGGCATTTAAGTATCAGCGTGCGAATGATAGATGTGTAATTTCTAGAAATAGATCAGCTTAGTCTCTCATTTTTTGAGCCAAGAAAATGTACCCAACACGTGATGCTAACGAGAATGTCCCAAGCAATGCTAGGCATCCACTGGATGGGAATGTCTCTTGGGCAAGCATAAAATTACATAAAGTAAACATCTAAACATGGGACGGAAGCTCGAACAACTCCATGAAGTTGAAGTTCAAGGTCAGCAGCCAGCAGCCATTGAGTTGGCCCACTTCAACGAATAGGAAAAACTGGCTTGATGCGAGACAATGCAACAGCGACGCCGAGGGTGCAGGTACAGGTCACAAGCCACTTCTTGCAAACATAGAAGCACGCAGTTCCATCATAACACATATATATGAAACGACACAGAAGCGGATAAAATGCCTTCTATAATAATGATGCCGTTCATAGTTTCGCATGAAATCGTAAAGTTTGTAATTTGATGCAAAGAAGGATGCGTGACCTCTTCCAACTCGCTCCTGCCAAGGCTGCCCCGCTTTCCCGCCAGCTTCGCCAGCGAACCCCGCCATCTCTCACCTCAGACACCTCATTGCATCATCTGCAACGGTCAACGACCTCACGCTCTACATACCTATCGTAAGTCTCAACTTTCAACTTGATATCCATCTCTTCTGCTGTCCTCCTCTTCTCTACCATCGACGTCAATAAAACACAGCAGACTGACAACCCCGCAACAGAAACCTCAACACACCTCAACAAAACCCAAACCCCACACCAAGATGTCCGATTTCGATACCGCAGTCATCGACTCGAAGAAGTTGACTGCTAAGCCCGATAACGATGAGTTACTTGCTCTTTATGGTTCGTGTGCACCTCTGCTGTTGATTTAGGAGGGTCTAAAAGAGAGACACTGATGGATGATGGAGGCTTGTTCAAGGTAGCTCTCGGCGAGGATATCTCTAAGGCTGAGACTCCGGGTACTTTTGATTTCAAGGTTCGTTCTCTATTCTCCTATCCATTCACGCAGACAAGAATGGGGTGGGTGGGATGTTGGGTTTGAGGATAAGGTGCTGACGGGGGTGATTAAAACAGGGCAAAGCCAAGAAGAAGTCCTGGCAATCATACGTCGACAAAGGCCTCACCTCCGACGAAGCCAAGTCCCAATACGTCGAGTTAATCGCCAAGCTTAAGGAGAAGTATGGCTACGATGCGAACAAGGTTCCGGAGGAAGTTGGTGCGAAGTAAAGTCTCCATCTCAAATAAATACAAAGGAGATATGATCATGAGCGGATGGAGCGGTTGATTAAGAAAGGGCATAGACGGTTACAGACTGGGGGAGAGGAGATTGCTAAGATGGGGTTTAGAGGTTTGAGATTTGGGAGGTGGTTGCGGAAATATCGAAGGGATGAGCAGTACATGGATTAATAAATTGATCGATGGTTTTGCGAAAATTGTGCTTGAATGGGTAGGAGATCTGATGCTTGAATTGATACTCTGGTGACGGTAATTGAGACTGAGGCTATAAATTGACCTATCTCACCAAAGACATCAGTAGATGCTCCGAGGAGCGTTACCACAAGGTAAAAGTCCGTGAAGGGCTAGGACTTTCAGTATGTTGATTTTGGTATAAGCCACGAATTGCTATTGCACGCCCTGATGGTATCCTACACTTTACATCGAGGCCGATTTCTGCCTTTACTTCAATACTCCCCTATCTGACCCCTACTCCTAGATCACCCCTCAACCAGCATTCCAGGTCTCCCCCTTCCAATCTGGCCTAGTATACGAAGCAGTAGCAACCCACGGGTCATCTCCCTTCGCATACGGAACCAGCGGAAAGTCATAAGGCATCCTCGCTCCCACTATCAAGTCGGTGACTGGCTTCACCGCATTTATCGTAGGAGTATCTGTCTTGAATGTCGGTACCATGGTGGCCTTCTCTCCGAATAGAGCTGGCCAGACGAGGACACCGAGTTCGTAGCTGCAGACTCGAATGTCGCCTGCTGAGTTACGAGCTTCTCCCCAGGCTTGCTTGGATAGGTTGGCTGAGGTTACTAGCATCCAATCAATAGTAGAGCGACTGCAATCGGAGAACCGGGTGTATGTCTTGATATGAGGAGCCGCTCTCTTCCTACCCGCATCGTGTGTTGGTTGAGGCTTCTCAGCATGTTGAGCCCCATCACCAGCCCAATGACAGAAAAGGGGCTTCATGTAGTGAAGCTGTTTCTGCTGCTGCGCCGACTGAATCTTAGTATGAATCGCTGAGCCAGAAGCATACCCATTCAGACTTCTCCGGATCTCATCTGCGGTGGGAAATATGATCTTGAATTTTGGTTTCTTCATCTCGTTTTTCGACTTCCCTAAAGCTTTGAACAAGGTCTTGTCGAGCCAGTCGTCCTTAGCACCAAGCGTCGCGATTGAAGAAATCTGGACTACGATTTCGGATTCGTTGCCTTGTACCTGTACTGAGCTGAGAGCTTGGGTCAACCCAGGCCAGCCCCATTGTGTCGGAGAGTCTGACTCCGTTGGCTGCTTTCCTGGGACACTTCCTACCAAAGCAGCTCGGATTTCGGAGAAGTCGTACTTGGAAAGTTGGTCGACTAGTGGCTTGCAAATGGTTCTTTTACCATCGTATGCTCTTAGGTAATTGAGAAAGTCCACTTTGAATCGTTCTCCACTGCCAATGGGAGGTGAATCTGGTGGTTCAGGGGCGTCTTTGGGTAACAGAGGTAGTAATGGAGACTGCCATACAGCTTGGGCCATGTTTGTCCAGTCGAATGCAATCATATTCGCGGTATGGATGATGATCTGGGCAGTATCATCGTGTCGCAATAGTACGAGCATCTGTAAAGTATAAGAAGGAGCTTCTTGGCCAGGAAGTAGATCTCACCTTGGTGTGATGAGTGCCAAACATCTCTGGCATATATGCGGTATGAAGAGTGATGTTGGGATACCGCTCAGCCTGCTTCTGCATAAAGTGTCAGCATAGAACCGGAAGAGCTGATATCTCCCTCATTTTTTGCGGAAGTGCTCATTGTGGAAAGAGCGCAAGGCAGCTAATCGAGCAAGTCTTGAAAAGGTAATGGCCTAGCCAAGTACGCGATTACCAGCAATGTATGACACGAGACGCAGAAAACACAATCTCATAATAAGAAGCGCAAAGGTGGCAAGACAAAAGAATAAGAATACCTTAAGTCTCAGGCGCTGCTCATCCTCCTGCTTCCAGAACCCGTGAATCACGTGTACTTTCACAAGATCCTTGACATCGCTGTCGAATGCTTCCATAAGAAAATCCAGATTATGCAAGTAGTTGAACTCCCAACATTCTGCAATCATCGGGTCTCCCAGAATGTCCTTCAGAGTAACAGCGTCCATATTGTCAGAAGCTTTCAAGTCCTGAATCCACGTGAGTTGAAATGGCGATTTCATGACCTTTGGCGCTTGACTTTCCAATTTTCGATTTCGACGAAGCGGAGGAGGTGAGATTGGGCTCGTAAGAGTTCTTGGTAAAGGTCTTGCGGCGGTATTGCCTTCTTCATCGTTGCTTAGTCGCCGCCTCTTGCGCGACCTTTCCTCGGACGCGTCTGCCATAGCTCGAGACTTTGAAAGCTGGTGGAGAAGCTTTGCGGGCTTCACTTTCCTCCAAGATGATCGTGGTAAGTCTCGGAGAGCTGTGAGGATCTTTATCAAGAAGCGTTGAATCGGTATTCTGTCGGATCAATGTTCAGGATCTTGGGCTTCGCACTTCGATCCAGACAGTAAACCTGGTATTAAATGGTAGGAGCGCTGGACTTAAGCGATCCCTACTAGCGGCCGTTGCCATATTTGGACATGTGTCAGAGACGATAAAGAAAGCGCTGAAGACCTTCCGACCACCATTCACTCGCTATTAGGGGACTGCAACGACAACGACGACCGATACAGCTCCGAACGATCGCTGCGCGAATACTCGAGTGTACACGACTGCGATTGTCGCCCTAATTTTGACCCACGGCGGTCTCGCCGTTTCACTTCCCCCCGAGCCTCAGGAGAACGAGGCAATCTCATCACAATGCGTCTCCTACCAATTTCCCTGCTTTGCACGCTTTTCGCATCCGTGGCAATAGCAGAATCGTCTGAAGAGAGGTTAGGAACGACTGAGATACCCGGCGAGATATCAGAAGAGAATGCTGCGGAGGGTCCGGACCCAACATATTTTAATGGAGTCGAAGTACCTCCATTGATAGATATCGACGGGGAGAACTTCAATACGACAGTGAAGGATGGATATTGGTTTGTGAAGCATCATTCGTAAGTCTGTTGGACATGCGCCCGTGCGACAATATCTGGCAGATTGATGCTGACTGTTCTTGGCAGACCGTATTGTCCACATTGTCTACACGTTGCGCCAACATGGCAGACCCTCTACGAGTTCTATTATACCTCGAAACCTGTTCCAGCTGGCTCTACCGTGGACAGCTCCTCGACTTCTATGAACACATTCACAGCCTACTATAATTACCATTTCGGAAACCTAGACTGCGTGGCTTTTGGATCAGCTTGCACTGCCCACAATGTCGGATCTTTCCCAACATTCATTCTCTACAAGGATGGCGAAGAAGTAAAGCGATTCGAGGGAGCAAAGGACATGGAGACTCTGAGCAAATTCGTCGAAGATGGCTTGGAAACGATCCGACCTGGTTCTAGAACACCTGGAGGTCCCAAGCTTCCAGCCACTGGAGACGATCACAGCGATGATTATCAAGCTCCACAAGCTGCCCCTAAGCCAACTGGTGCTGCTGCAGCAGTCAAGAATACCGAATTGACACCTTCGGTCAGCAAGGATACGAAGGAGTTGAGGACTGCCAGCAGCCCATTGAAAGCCACACCTGCCAAGAACAAGCCAAAAAAGACAAAGGCCGCCAAGCCAGTTGCAACACCGAACCCTCTCGGGAAATCCACACCATTCACAGCTGAGAGTTTCCAGACTCAGGTTACTATGACACAAGACCCATGGTTTATCAAGTTCTACGCTCCTTGGTGTCACCATTGCCAGGCTATGGCACCAAACTGGGTTCAACTAGCCAAGGAGATGAAAGGTAGACTTAATGTTGGAGAGGTCAACTGCGACGTTGAGACTAGACTTTGCAAGGACGTTCACCTTAAAGGATATCCAACTATCCTCTTCTTCCGGGGAGGAGAGCGTGTTGAATATGATGGTCTGAGAGGATTGGGCGATTTCGTTACCTATGCGAACAAGGCGATTGATCTTGGAGATGGTGTCAAGGATATTGATGCCGCCGAATTCAAGGAATTGGAGGAGAAGGAGGAAGTCATTTTCGTCTACTTCTACGACCATGCAACCACCACTGAGGATTTTGCTGCTCTGGAAAGATTGACATTGAGCTTGATCGGACATGCGAAATTGGTCAAGACCAACAGTGCTGCTCTTGCGGATCGCTTCAAGATCACAACCTGGCCAAGACTTTTAGTGTCACGAGATGGTCGTCCAACTTACTATACTGCCCTTTCTCCTCAAGATATGAGGGATTTCCGAAAGGTTCTTCACTGGATGCAGTCTGTTTGGCTACCAATTGTTCCGGAGCTCACGGCTTCCAACTCTAGGGAAATCATGGATGGGAAGCTGGTTGTGCTTGCCATTCTTACTCGCGAGCACACCGATGAATTCATAATCGCCAAGAAGGAACTCAAGAGTGCAGCTCTGGAATGGATGGATAAACAGACTTTGAACTTCCAACGCGAGAGACAGGAATTGAGAGATGCAAAGCAACTAAGAATCGAGGAAGCTGAGGATCGTAATGATCAGCGTGCGTTGCGAGCTGCTAAGAGTATTCGTATTAACATGGACCAGTCCGAACAGAAGGAAGTTGGATTTGCTTGGGTTGATGGTGTGTTCTGGGAGAGATGGATCAGAACCACATACGGCATTGAAGTTGCCAAAGATGGTGAAAGAGTTATCATCAACGATGAAGACGTAAGTTCTCAAGCCAACCCGGACATTATAAAGTTTTACTAACATCTTACAGCAACGAAGATACTGGGATACCACCATCACTGGCAACTACATCATGGCTTCCCGTACATCCATCCTTGAGACAATCCCCAAGGTCGTCGCCTCGCCCCCTAAGATCAAGCCTAAATCCACCATCGGAAACTTCGAGAAATTTTTCTTCGACGTCAGAAGTACAATTTCGAGCCATCCTTACCTCTCGGTAGGAGGCATTATTGGCGTTGCTATTGTAGCAGTGATGTACTGGAGGAAGCGCGTGAGGAGGAGCAGAGGCGGCTTCTTCAAGCTCGATGAGAAGGATGGTCTACTTGGTGGAAGCATGAATGGAAAGACCGATTAGAGGGTTCAGGATTAATTGGATGATCATAAGCACATAAGAAAAGGGGAAGCAAAGAGCGAATAGTGGTGAGAGGAGGGGCGCCTTTGTATTATAGGAAGCGGGCTAGGCAAGGGTCGTTTCTATTGGGTCTCGTCTTGTCATGTCACATTGTACCTGTCTCAACAGTCATCATATAGCATTGGACTTTTTTTCTTCTGTTCATGAATCTAGCATCGACAGTTGGATATGGTTTTTGATTTTGTGTCCCTACCATGTGAAATCAGAAGAGTACTTGCTTTACTCCTAACTCGTGCTTTTTTCGTCCCGGCCGCCAAAATTCAAGCACCAAGACCAGGCGAATAGCCGTAACGTATCGTCGTCCCACCTTCTCCTTCAATCCCTCCACCTCTGCAAACAAGCCACAACCCCACTACTCCCCACAACAACACACCACCGTCCATCCACACTCCAAGCCACTTGTCTACCCGTAAAACTCAACCCCTTAACAACCTCCGTCCCATGGGCCCCAATCTCCCTCAACGGATCTCCCATATCGTATTTAGAAGCCCAATTCTCTCGACTCCTATTCCAATCTATCTTTCCTTTCCCATTGCCCTTCTCCTTTCCCTTCCCATCTTGACTCTCATCTCTGTAACTTGAGTCGGGAACATCCGAAGTAGTGATGTGCGAGGATGTAGACTCGGTAGGAGAAGGTGAGCGGCGGGATAGTCGTGCCAAAGCTCCGCCACCTCGGGTACGCCGTTGGAAAGGTTGCAGGAAGGGGTGTTTGCGGGGAGGTGAGAAGGTTTCTTCGGAGGGGAATTGGGAGAGTGTGTCGTGGTAGTTTTCTAGGCGGGTGAAGTCCCAGAAGAACACTTTGGAGGCTGTGTTGCAGAATGCTAGGATGGGGTTTGCTCCGATTGAATTCGTGGTACTTGGATTATCGGATGAGAATGAGGAGTTTGTTTGGGGAGAGTCAGAGGTGGGAGGTCGGCCGGGGAAAAGTGAGAAACGCATGAATATAATCGCTGATTCCGGAATGGAGAATTGCAGATGGCGGGTGTAGAGCGCGGTAGGTGAGTTTGGGGATGAAGGTGAGGAGGGAGCGAATGCGGAGCGTGTGTCGCGGGTTAAGTCGTGGGTTGTTGGTGCGGTGCTTGGGGGTGGCGGTGGGGAGGTAGAGTCGAAGGCGTTGATGGACCAGAGGGCGATGGAGTCTTCGTTTGCGGCTTTGGAGAGGATGAGGTCGCCGTGCCAGGCTACGCAGTCGACGATGTCGGAGTGGATTTCTGAGGTTGAGAAGTGAGGGTAGAAGATTCGAGTTGCTTTGTTGGTTCCTGTATTGATGTCGGGAAATTCGGGGAGTGTCCACTGGAGAGTTTAGTAAAGCTGGATATGGTGGAAATTGTTGTACATACGAGATTTATAACGTGGTCTATGCCACCAGATATAAGATATCGACCATTTTTGTGGAAAGACTAGAATGCTTAGGATTTGATGAGACCCAGATTGAAACAGAGCTTACAAGAGTCAACACCGTTTCTTTGTGGCCATCCCCTTCAAGGATGGCAGCACATGGCTGCCTTTCATGAGCTGGATCAAGACTCCAAACTCTCACAGTACAGTCATCTGATGCCGAAGCTAGAATATAAGGATTGACAGGAGAGACAACCAGATCGTTTACTTCCTGGATGACTTAGCAGGCTTTCTAGTAGCAGCAATATACACTCACTCCTCCATGGCCTGCCAAAGTCTGTTGACTGATCAGTAGCTGTCATAGATAATCACGTGGTACTCCTTACTCTTAAGCATTCGCCTGTCAACACGTTTATGATCTTGATCTTGGCGTTTACTCCAGAAACACACAATAAAGGATCTCCGGTCTCTAGATCCTTGCTCCATGCACACGCGAAGTGATCTGCTTCCTGCTGACCGGCTCTATTAGTCAGGCCGCACACTTAGGCAGAATCAGCTCACTTCTTCATCAATAATGAGTTGAATAATCTCAATCCTGGATGAACTTTCTTTTCCTGCTGGAGGACGGCATACTAGAATCTGCAATCGTATCATCAGCATGCAGCATTTCGGAGTTCGGGATGGAAGACTTGCGCGCTTGCCTCCAACAACGGCAAAGACAGGGTCAACCCCAGGCTCTGTGTATGGATAGAACTTAACAGACCAAAAATCTGCCTAAGTATTAGAACATCGACTGGCTCTTGGTGCTGGAAAGATACATACCACCGCCAGCTCCCTAAATAGAACATCCATTAGGAACAGTCCCAAAAGAAGGAGGGTAACACAAGGAACGTCCTAGAAAACGTCACATTGCTTACCGGCAGCTGATGAGCTTCACGGAGATGTGGGAGCTCCCATTCGCGCCTGTCGGACATGTTTGCTTGCTTTTGCAGCGTCTTGATAACCGCAAGGGACGATTGGCTGCGGAGGAACTTGAGGCTTAAAATCGTGCAAGGCTGGCGCGCTTCGAATCCAGGAGAAGATCAACGAGGGATCTTGTCGATCCCAAGTATGACAGCACCACTTATGATCTGACAAATGTTGAAAGACACAATGTCGAGGTTGCTAGAGGCGATTCAGCTGTGTTGTCGAATGTTTGGCTCCTGTTGGCCCCTGATGATGCTACCGAAATCGCTGGTAAAGGCGTCAGCTGACTTCATTCTTCGACTTCGTTGCAAACTCTCGAAGACGGGAAACACGAGTATGAAGTTGCATTCTTGATGTAGATCTCATTGGAGGCCGTTAAGTGACGGTGAGTGCGGATGCGCAAATACTACGATGCATGACAGAAAAAGAAAATCAGACCAGTCGCGCAGTCGGACAGGTGCAGTGTTCCGTCAAAGAATGAAACATACCAAGACAGTGGAATCGATAACGCTGCAGGCTGGCATTATGCAGCGGCTTTCTGGAGAATGCACGGCCTTGAGATGGAGATGGAAATTTGCGCAGCGTGGCGGGGACGTGTTGATCCTTGTGTGGTGCTTGGTTGATGTTGATAATTGTGGAGTAGGTTACGAAAGTGGACGTGAAGAATTCTCGCTTAGATCACCCCTTACAATTGCAATAATTGTAACTTTTAATATCGATGCTCGACTATTAGCTACTCTGGGATATTCGTACCGTCCACATTCAAAAGCCTCCTTCTGCACCTCGTGCGGTAGTGCCTGCCTGTGAACTGTGGGAGATTTCGGCTGGCTTGCAGTCGAGACTCGGCGAGAGTTTGCCAGGCGCCACCGCCATGCCATATCACGTTTAGTCTACTTTTAAGATTCACGTATTTTCCGATTACTGATCACAGAGATCACCGTTGCCTCACTTTAGAGTCTACCAGACTTTGCCTACCTGTGCAAAGAGCTTAAAAGAGCGTGACAGCTACATCATATTTTCGAGTTTTGCTGGGATACTGATACGCTTCGTGCAGTAGTGTCATATAAACAATCTTACACTCAAAGTTATAGCAGCAGGCAGTGGCACCAAGCGATCAAAGGGTCTTGATGGACGCACAGATTCACCAAGTGCAGCACCCCACAATTTGGGGGTTAATATCAGAGACCGTGCGTAAATCCGAAGAAGAAGGACCGCATCTCTTCGTGACAAGCAGTGACAGTGGCTAGGACCTAACTTATTTCGTTTTGTCCAAGTTGCCGCCATGCATATAACAACCCAGTTGTGGATCGGCGATGTTCAGTATTCGGAGACCTGTGATGCTCGATACTGAGGGACGAGTGTCACCAGCTGCCAAAGAAAATCTGCTACCAAGTCCAAGGCCCCAAACGTGCTTCAGTCTTCGAATCAGCGCCATACCCCGTTGCACGACGCACTTAACCGTTTCCAAGTCCCAGCGCTATGTTCTAGTCAGGTGTCGCACAGCATGAAACTCCCTCAGTGATGGGAACTTTTAGGGAGAGCTGGCGGGGTGGTTGATGGGATCGGTTCCGAGTCCCAAGAAAGCGCAGAAAGCGCGTTCCCGGTGCTATGACCATGGAAGAACGCAAGCCATGGTATCTCTTGATGTGACGGCACAATCGTTTACAGACTTCAGACGGGGATGTCAGCCAACATTTCCCAGTAACCGGGTAGACGAAAGTGCTGTGCCGTCTAGCCGCAGCAATTGGGAACTTGGACCTCGTCTGGAGATACTGGGAGTGAACGAACGCACGGCAGCAGATGTTCCTCCCAGATCTGCACTCGATCCTTCCTTTGCAGTCCCATCTTACCTCGCTCTTTGATGCCCATGTTGGTGACGAGCTTTCCAATGCTAAAAACGAGGCGTGACGCCTGAACCGATTTCCGAACCGTGGGCCTAGACATATTATGCACAAGTGTATACTGTACAAATAGCTCCGGAATAAAAGCACTGATGGAAGACACGAACCGTAGCTTGTATTTATATCTTGGAGCCCGTCTTGAAACCGATTTTCTACCAGTTGTATGGGCCAATTGATCGACGTCGACGGGTCGCCGCTATTAATTCTGGCTCAATGTTTAGTGCATTACTAACTTAGTGAGCTTGCGACTACGACGCCAACAGACTCCGGGCGCAGACAGCTCCATATTGTTTCTGCAACGTCTTTCTCCAATTCTTCTTCATCTCCGTCTTCCAACGCTCTGCGGATCCTTCCCCACGAAGGCACGTACCCTCTTCTTCTCAATGCAGAGAAATGCCAACAGCCTGCACCATCGTACCAATGACGGACCGCTGCTGAGGCTCGGACCAGGAGTCGACCCTGGACGCCACCTCCCTCCACGGTTCCCAAATATCGAAATCCGTTGGCCTCAGAACCTTGTGACAGCGGCTGTGAGCCTTGTGCTTCCCTGCGGATCGGATCCGGACAAGGCCCCCGCGGCTCGTTCGCAAGCAATCCCTAAACCAGTCAGAACCCCAGTGCCCGCCCCATTGGTACAATATTTCTCCAAATTGTATGGAGGGCTCACGACTGGGCAGAGTATATAAAAACTGTTGAAAAGCCCTCGGGTGGCCTGCAAACAGCAGACCGGACAGCTTTGAGTCGGCACCTAGTCAAGCACCTTCCCTGCAATAAAGGTCTCAATCGGCGATCCCCCAGTCTGAATGCAGAAGTACCACAACGAATTACACAAACACAGCTAGTCACACTTCACTATCTCCAACATACATAACCCCTCCATCAACCCTTCCGGTCAACAATCACAACATAACTCATTGACGATTCTGCTTTTGCTGTCGAAGCTCAAGCTTCAACTTTTCGTCCCCCGGAGGACTGAGCTATCTTGTTAGAGATACAAACGCCAGCTTCCTCAAAATGGAGACCACATTTATGACCATCCACAGTGAGCGCCACCATGCTGCACCACATCACTGCTTTGAGTCTTGCAAACTAACAAAACACACCAGACCTTTCCGCCGAGGCTAACATTCTGTATGCCTCCGAGTCCATTGTTGACATCTTGGGATTCCAGCCTGAAGAAGTCGTCGGAAGGTCATGCTTCGATTACTTTCATCCCGACGAGGTCTTCGGTGCTCGAGTAGTTCACAACCGCGGTGTTCAGATGGATAAGGCTGCTGTCCTACATTATGCTAGGATCATTAACCGAGATGGAGAATGGGTTGGATGCGAGTGTGTCTTCACGATCGTCTACCAGGTCTTGGTCGCTTGCACCAGCATCTACAAGGGTGATGCGAAGAATGAGAGTGAGTATCGAAAGCATTTACTCAAATAGGCAAACACTTACTATGATCAGGACGCGCGATCGAGGCTCCAGCAATTCGACGTCTGTTCGCATCATCTCCGAGGGACCCACGATACCATATGCTGGAGCATCTTTCCTCCAAGTTCCGAACCCCTCCACAAGCATCTCTCCTCGAACCTCGCGCTGCCTTGATCCTCAACAGGTTCACTCGCACCTTGACTGTCATGTATGCTACGGATGCTGTCCGGGGCATCCTTGGAGTTTCTCCTGATCAGTTGAAGGAGAAAAGCTTCTACGAGTGCATGCAGGAGAACTGTCTGCCAGATGCCATCCGATGCTTGGAAAGTGCTAAGGCCAACGACTCTATTGCATACCTCCGCTTCTGGTATCGAGATCCTCGACGCGAAGGGGACTTTGAGGAGGAAATGCGTGAGGCTAGTCAGAGTAGTGACTCCGAGGATGGCGGTGTTGAACTCAACGCTCCTATGGACATCAATGGCGAATCTGCTGTTAGACCATCACACGATAGTCCAGGAGAACAATCAGTGCCGCACAACTCACGAACATCGTCGGGTGAGAGCACCGATCTCGAACAAGATTCGACTAACGCAATTTTTGATCACAACGAACGCCCACCTTCCCCGACTTCCTCGCTTGTCGTCTTGTCCCCCGAAGCTCGTCGAAGAAGGGCTGCCACTCGTTCGCCACCTCAAGCCGTGGAACCATACGAGATTGAAGCTGTTGTCTCGTGCACTTCTGACGGCTTGGTGGTTGTCTTGCGTCGTGCTCGGCCCATCATACCCTCCCTTCAACCAGCAGCGGCTCAAGTGCTACAGTATGCCAATGGATTATTCGCAGCTCCGTGGGGTGCGAATCCAATCCGACCTCATCTCTATCAGCCAAACCGTCGGTTTCCTTTTCAACACGGTCTGCAAGCTCCTCAGCTACCGGCTGGTGGACCACCTCAAGACGAATTCATGAACTCGATTCGCGAGGTTGCTGTATTCGCATGGTCGTTGGTCGGCATCAATGGAAATATTGCGTCTTACGGACGCGGTGTTCCTTTGGGAGAGGCTCTGCCTCCAAATGGTCTGCCGATTTGGGATCCTTATGCACAACCGACCCCTGGCTTTGCGCCGCCCGAGAACCAAGCTGCTCAAAGATGGAGTCATTTGGAGCAGAAGACAAATGAACTTGAGGACGGCAACACAGTTCCGTACCAGCACCCTCGCCAGGAAGCGAATCTCAGACATCAGAACGGTTTTGGGAACGGACAGATGCAGTCAGATCGTCCTGATGCTATTGCTCAGGTTCCTTTAGGACATCAAAATGCGTTCGCTTACCAGCCTCATGTCCAGGCTGGGATGAATCATGCCCTTCCACATGGCAACGTTCCGGATGGCTGGAACGCGAATCCGCCTGAGATGGGTCGAAACCAGAACCAACAAGGTCCCAGTGAAGGAATGGGAGGAAATCGATATCTGTGGTACTGATTTAGATGAAAAATCTCTGGAAGGATATATATTGGCGCTTTATCTAGCGCTAGGCGGAATTTGGTTTGAGGAGAATCTCAAGGGCTATAACTTGAGATACATTTCAACACGTGTACGATTGACGAATATACCAAATTTGATGGCAATTTGAGCCTTTTTGCACAACGAATCCAAATCTTCTATCAATCAAGAGAGAAAATGTGCGACGAAGTCTGAGTGAACGAGAAATTAACTTGTGAGGAGCTGTGATCCATGGAGGGTTTAAAGACGTTGAGGACAAGCAATGAGCTGCTCTAAAATGAGAGCAAAATGAAAAGCAAAAAAATTCTCGAAGATTTGGGACTTTGATGTTGGGTCAAATCGTCCGATGAGTTGTCAAGATTCGCACCTGGTATACAAGGCCTAAACTGTGGCTGCGGGAACTAACCTCAAATTAACTAGTAGCGAGCTAAGGCCGACGCGCAACAGCTCCTCTCGTTATGTGGCATTTCGAGGCATCGACAACAGCTCCCTCACTCGACAACGAGGATCTTCACTTTTCAGTACATCGGCCATCTGGGGGGCAGAAACTGTTGCGAAAATGGCGTCCTCATCAAATCCCTACGAGCATTACAACTCACCACAAATCGAAGACGATGACCTGATAGACCCAGACGATGGTATTGCTTCCTCCTTCGTTCCCAAACTCTCTCCAAATCACTCATTCGAGTCATAAATATTGACCAAATGCCTGCAGCGACTCTCGACGACCTCGACGACCCCCTAACTCAAACACAAACCCACTCCAACTCCTCCCGCGCACCCCTAACAGGCAACATAACCACCTCGTCCTCGTCCCGCCCTCTCAACGAAAACTATCTCACCTCCCGCATCCCCGGCGAAGACCGCCGAGCACCTACAAACACAATCGATGAATCAGTCTGGGAAACTCTTCGCCGCGATCTCCTCGCCGTCTGGTCCAAGATGCGCGAAGTTCTCTACCCCAAATACCTATTCGGCGGCTCTATGATCGACAACACCTCTTCTTTCCGTGGCGCTTACGAGAATCTTAGAGGTGCAGGGATAAGTGGTGCGAGAGATGAATTGGTGGGTCTTGCAGGCAGAGCGCTGGATCCAGAAGCGTTGTTGGCGCAGGGGAATATGTCAGAAGGGTTGAGGGATTGGGATCTTTGGGGACCGTTGGTGTTTTGTTTGTTGTTGAGTTTGTTTTTGAGTTTTAGGGCGGATTCGGAGCAGAAGAGTTTGGTTTTTAGTGGGGTGTTTGCGATGGTTTGGATTGGGGAGGCGGTGGTTACTATGCAGATTAAGTTGCTGGGTGGGAATATGTGAGTTCCGCGCAGGTTCTGTGAGTTGGAAGCATGCTAATGTGGAACAGATCCTTCGCCCAGAGCGTTTGCATTATCGGCTATACTCTCTTCCCGCTCGTCATTGCATCCCTTCTCTCAGTCTTCAGCCTCCCGACAGTGGCGCGAGTACCTGTTTACCTCTTCCTGATCCTTTGGTCGTTAGCAGCAGGAGTCAGTATTCTGGGCGGAAGTGGGGTCGTCAAGAACAGGGTCGGAATTGCGGTGTATCCGCTCTTCGTATTCTACCTAGGATTGGGATGCTTGTGCTTCATCAGTTGAGTGGAAAGGGAACGGGAATTAGAAATTGCTTGAGCGAGCCGCCAGCATGGATTTGGCGAAGATTATTTGGTGCGTATGATGTTGTATGATTAGAGAAACAAATTCTAGCTTTGATGACGAGCAGCTGAACAAGATATCATTTCTACCGTTCCTCTTGTTCGGACAGTTGTTGAAGACCATTACAGGGTGTGCTAATGTTTTGCGGTAGTATGGCATGGGATAGTTGGGACTAGGTGGTATGGGAGCTGCTTGTATCTCTCCTGCCGCTTGCATTTACTTGATGATTCTATCATGTACCCACTCCGCAAGTGCGGCGATACGCGGACAACTGCCCAGCTTCGACATCGAAACTTGCGCTGGGCTGATACTTGAATTTGGTTGCGAATTTTTGAAACCTTGTGCTGGGTTCCATTGATGCAGAGATGAAAGCGAATAAGAGCAAGAAGAAGCTAGCTGGGCGTTTTGAGAGCAACAGCAAAAGGAATACCGAAGGAGGATAGGAATGATGGGAGATGCTTGGACGATACTTGAAATGTGGATAGAAGTCATGCGTCCCAAGTGGGAAAAAGCAGAGAAAAGAACTATTTTTGGAAGTTATGACAGTCATGAGGAAAGTATTGCCATGGAACGTTCGTTTACATGGGCTCTGATATCAGCTCCGCAACAAACTCTCTCCTCTTTGAATTCAGTGGTAGCTTTTCTGAATCGAGATGACTAAACTTTTCGAAGAATTGCAGCACGCAGCAAATGAAACTTAGGAATTCAGAAGCCGCTCAGTCTTCGAGTTAGATATGCGTTTGAAATCATGTTGCAAGCCGCATGCTATTTTGCAGAGCTTCCCTGATTTATTGCTCTTCTCATAATCTGGAGATTCCTCTTAGAATGAGCGTCAATCTTTCAAGTTCGACGCCTTCTTCGCACAATTGAACCTATTGAGTCACTTGCCAGTGATATTCCACCTCCTACGAGTGGGAAAATTCCCGTAACCCCGCCCGCAACTGTCAGTCCAACCCCAGCCAATACACAGAAACCCTGAAGAGCAAGCTGCATCGTCCCAAGTCTTGTTTCCTCTCCACGTAGTGAGGCTACCTCTCGCTCTCGCGTCGTTTTTCCCCTTTTGTGAGCTTCATGCTGTTTAAGAAACTTTTTATAAACTTCCTTGACACGTTTGTGCTCCTCTAGCTGTCTCATAAGCAGCCGGGTCGCCCTCAAAACTTTCCCACATAGTCGTGACAAGAACCAGCCGTGGAAAAGCTTTTTGCCCCACTAGATCTTGAATAACTTTCATCATCTTCTTGCTTGACCCGCTGACCCTGATATCCGTTATCCGGTGCAGATATATGATGCCGGCTAAACTATTGCCCTGGTGATACGCTTGGGTCAAGACAAGGGCTATGTCCCGTAAAACATCGGAGTCGGTGATTGAGGTGTCATTGAAGCCCGGTGTGTCAATAAGCTTGACGTTGTGCCCTTGAGGTCTTTCAGAATCATGAACGGTGGACGTTGCAGTAGCTAACATATTCGATTCAGAACTCAGCACCCAAAATTTATGTATCCAGCAGCTTACCGGATCTCAAACCATGGCCAATACCAATATCGCTTTCAACTAAGGTTGAGATGAAAGTTGTCTTTCCACTTCCGGTGGCGCCCATCACAGCAATAAGCATGTTTTTGCTCCTGAAAAGAGCACGTTAAACAATTGAGGTACCAGGATGCCATGCATAAAACGTTTGCGAACGATACAGGAGACTTACTGGGGTTGAGAGGCTGCTTCCATTCTCTCGGGGTTCGAAATCTTTACTTGAGGCTTTTGTCTGCTTCGTAACTGCTTGTTATCGTTGACTGACGGAACCGAGTGAAGCACGATGTCTGCCTGTGGTGGCTACGATCAGACAGATAGGCTGACAGTCAGGTTGCATCAGCACATGATGGCAATCCAGCCTCATCTTTGCGCTGAGGCTTCAGCCACACAGTATATTGATCGCCGATCTTGGCCTTTGTGGTGCTCCAGCTCTTCAGCCCGCTGAAAACTCTCAGAATTTTGCTTAATGACAATGCAAGCAGATACCTGCGGCGTCCAGATTCGGCACTGGGCGTTCTGTGGCTGAGAACACGTCAATTGCACACGTTGCGGCGAGCCGTAAAAAGACTCCTCTCAGCTCGTCAAAAATTCGTCGTAGCCCTCTCCACATCAATTTTGAAATCCGTCTGCATTCGAGTGCATTGGAAAACTAGCATTGCAGCAAAGGAGATGGCCCGGACAGGAGGTGGTATGTGCCCTCATTTGATCTAATCTCTGCACATCCGCGCAGAAATAGCTTACTAATAATTATTTTAGCTATCACCGGCCTTCCAGGCAACTGGAAGGACGCCGTAACGCCGCTTGATAAAACTTATTTTCGCGGCGGCTTTGAACCCCAACCTAATGATGTCTTCATCGGCGTTATGGGAGTAACTGGAGCCGGCAAAAGCACGTTCATTGATTTGCTGACCGATTCGAAAGACATCAAGGTTGGGCATGGTCTCCAGTCATGTAAGGTCTCCCCCGTGGTCTCTTGTGTTTGTGCATCGCAATTCTCTGACCTCGTTTCAACGAGTAGGCACTCAGAAAGTGATGCCATACCTGTACCAGTACAGCGAAGATACGAATGTGTATGTAATTGATACTCCTGGCTTTGACGATACTAATCGCTCGGATACAGAAGTATTGATTGATATTGTGGACTGGTTAAGTGAGTCTATTAGGACAGATGTGAAGCTCAGTGGTATGCTGTATTTTCACCGCATTATCGATCCACGAATGTCAGGCTCTGCGAAGAAGAATCTGCACATGTTCAAGGCGCTGTGCGGGAGCGAGCAATTTTCAAATATCATTCTGGTCACCACCATGTGGGAAAAAGTGAGCCGGAAGGAAGGACAAGCCCGAGAGAAGGAGCTGAGAGAGACCGAGGAATTCTGGGGGCTTAGTATGTATAAATCCCGCCGTGATTCTCGTAGGGAGTCGGGCTCCCGAAGAGCTCGCTCCTCGACTCCTCAATATCCTTTGAAACCACTTACTAACTTCTTGTAGTGGTGCAACAAGGTTCAAGGATGGAACGGCACGATAATACCACGAAGTCGGCAAAAAAAATCGTCAAGTGGTTTGTAGAGAAAAAGAGGGTGGAGCTTGATATTCAGAACGAGATTGTGAAACAGGACAGAGAACTCTACGACACCGCCGCCGGAAAGACCCTCGAATCAGAATTGCTTCAGGAACGCGAACGTTCGGGACGAGAGCAAGCAAAAGCAAAGGCAGCACATGAAAGAGCTCTGCAGCAACAGAAAGAAGAGCTTGCAAAAATAATGCGAGAGCAGGAGAAACAAGCTAGACGCGAAGTCCGAAAGCGGAACGAAGAGATTGAGAAGTTGAAACTGCTTCGAAGAGCCGCTGATCTCAGAGCAGAACACGAGCGCAAGGAGAGGGAGACGCAAGAACAAGAGCAAAAGCGGCTCTGGAAGGTAGCAACAGAGATGGAAGCGCTCAGTAGATCTGGGCTCTCCCAGAAGCCAAGGACGAGGTCTCACCCAGGCCAGAATCGAATTCAGGAGTGTCGTTCGATCTCACTCATCGACAACTCATATTTCTTCTGTGGCCCTGATCAATGCGAGAGGTGACAGCTCCCACGTTCATATTTTAAGTTCATCCTGCTGATATACTATGGGTAGCAAACTACCACCGCTTGTACAAAGTCGTCTGAGCAGCCTCGGGCTTGATTTTGATAACATCGAAACGAAATCAAGGCAAAGTGACTCTTTCCAGAAATTCAGAAGTCGGCTAATATTTTGAAGCAACCCAAGCTTCTTCTATCGTCGCATCGTGCCTCGAATTAAGCCTATCATGAACATCCCACTTGGTGATGGAGTAAGGAATTTCGCTCTCGGAACATCCGATTCGGTTAGGCTGCTCGCCAAAAAACCATGGGGTATAAAACCCCATTCCCACCCCGCCCCATGGGGGACCATGGGTGGAGTTTTTTTGTTTTTGAATCCCCCACAGGCGGAGTTTTTTTTTGAGAGCTCCCCCTATGGGGCCCCACGGGGCCCTGTCTATAAATAGATATATAACTATTTTTTGACGTAGGTATTCTTTGGTAGCCACTCTCTGGCAGCCACTCTCTGGCAACCAGTCTCTGGTTTGCGGATCTCTAGTAGCTACTCTCTAATTTGCGGATCTCTAGCAGCTACTCTCTAGTAACTCTAATTTGCGGATCGATTCTTACGCTTTCCGTAATATAAATAAATAAATACGAACGCTTTAACACAGTTTAACCGGTTTTAGAATCGATTAAAAGATCATTAAATAAACGAGCAAATCGCAAAAATATCGGAAATAATAATCGATTTCTTGATTTAAAATAAATTTAATATAGTCGAGCACTTAAAAGAACGCTCGCTAATACTCGAGAGAAAAATACTCGAGTTACTCGAGATATAAATACATAAAACGTAAAAACACGTTAAATTAATTTTGTTTATTTACTTATTTTTACGTGGCTTTTACGTGTTTTTACGTGTTTTATACTTATTTTAAAAACACAGAAAACCATAGGAATCGACTTCTTGGAAATTCGCTCTCAAACCGGTCTCAAAACATAAAGAACACTCGAACGCATCACTGACAGCTTACGGTCATCAATTGCAGCCGTTGTTGCGGTTGTTATCGATGATCGAAAGCTAGTAGTGATACTAAGTAATGCGACCGAGCAATTTGCAGAGTTTTCATCACCACGAGTCTTCACTACCGGCATCCCACCGCAAGGCCTGCGGCATACATACGATTAGAGAGAGTGAAGGAGAGCTTAGCAGACAAGAAGAATCGAATTGGTAAGGCTCTAGAACCCAGGGTGCAGCTGCTGGAGTGGTCTAAAGGGGTCAGGAAGGCCTCCGGAACCTCTCTAGCCCTGTTTTCCCGGAGAGGTCTATCCCTCCCAATCTCCTCGACTCTGCGAAGCTCTCTATTCCAAAGAGAAGATTAAAATGCATCATTTCATATAGAGTATCTATAGAAGTGACTACGGACCTAACACACACTCTCAGCTACGCTGACTAGGACGCCCCTTGCGAGACGATAATACCGACAAAACCTACATACAAAAACACTTAAGCATTCCGGACTACTAGTCCAATCGATGCGCATAAAACCAAGCGCCGCTATTTGCACACTCAAGCCACACAAAGCTAGTGCTAAACGCCTTATCAAAACGAGAGAATCTAGCTCGTAGAAGAGATCATTTACCTACCGAGAACCCTTCGAAAGCCCTCCGAAGAGGCACCGACACATTCACGAATTGATTAAAGCAGTCTAAAGGACTTAATAATCTGAACACACTCAGAGAATATTATAGTAGAGTTAGGCGGAGGGAGGAACGCTAGACTAGAGGAATAGGGGCTTAAGGGTGACTTTTGCACAATAAGTCCAAGGAAGGCCAGCAAATGCCAAGTTCTTAGGAGGCTAAGAAAGACGACTCTACGAAACCACTATTCGACTATTCGATCACATACTGAAAAAACGGTTGCAGGGAAGCGTTTAATTGTGCGCTTTGTTGCAACTTAATAACCCCCACGGGGAACTAACCGATGCAACGAGAGCCGAAAGCATAAAAAGGAAGTTTAAACGAATAGAATCCATATCTAAAGAGAGTTAAGGAAAAAAAGGTTCAAAGACTAAGAAGCAGTCGTAAATAATGGATCGCGCTATAAAAGGGAAGACGGAGGTAAATCGGCGGGTGGACTGAGAGAAAGACCGTAGTATACGCGGGGTCATAATGGAGGTAAAAGTACCCAAAACAGAAAGGCCACCGCTATAGCCTAGGAAAAGAAGGTTTCCTTAGTTATTTCTACAGCTAGCAGAGTATAGCTAGGGTTTTTAACTCTAAGCTGATCATTGTAATAATAAACGGCACAGCTCATAGTCTCCGAGAGAGATTCCAATAGCAATGAATGATTTATCTATCTATACTTATTTTATGTATTTTTATAAAAAACACTATAAGGCCCTATTAAACCCTATAAGTTTCTCTATAGGGGAAGTAATAATATATCTTTACCCTATAGAGTATTTGTAGGTAGGGTAAAATCTTGAAACTTCCCCATGGGTCCCCCGTGAGCAGCCTAGATTCGGTTTTTGTCCACTACCATAAAAATGGAAACTGTAAGGAAAATAGGTACTTCAGAAAGCAGTATCCCACGTTAATATAACCGACCTGCTTTATTGATGAACAGTAAGCTTTCTTCCCGACTACCCAGGCCTTGCAGAGGTACTCGCCAAATACAAACGAGATGATAGAGCGACGAGCTTTGGATGCCCCAGATATGTATCCCTTGGTGTGAATGGACATTATTTTATTAGATCCAATGAACACAACGCCTAGGATCTTCCAAAAGAGCTTCTCGAAGAGCCGTGGTAGAACCCAGATAAAACCAAGGCCATCTAGTTGGGCATGAACGACGCGTGGGTCGCTCAGCTTAAATATGGCGCAACAAGGAAGGACCTCAAATCCCAGTACTCTAACAGTGATTTTTTGCAAAATTCAGACTGGTTTTGGAACAAAGCGGTAGGGACAAAGAATTAAAGTAAGTTTACGTTCTCGGCGTAGGTTTTCCTATGCGTTACTAGTGAGCTGAAGGACTGTGTTGACTTATTCTAGGCAATGGCTCTAAGTTTGACTAATCCCGAGTCCTTTGCTGCTGTTTGGGGGGACAGCAGCGTAGTGTATCATGCAGCTGGAGAGTTTGATGGATTCATCTTTGAGGAGTTTGCAACTAAGAATTTTGGTACCAGCTTTTGACCAATTCAATATGATGGTAATTCAGTGATGGGAGGCGGATAGTGGTGATAGAACGTATGCCTGGCTTTACTTTTTTTGTCGCATCATACTCGACAATCAACTTCTTCTCGGTGCCATCATGTAGTGAGTGGCCTCGCTCATCCTGCAAAGGACGCTGCTGGCTGTTGTAGGGCTTGTTCGGGAAGAACGTTGCATTTTCCCGTGCACCACCTGTATTTCATCTTCAGATACCTCACAGTCTAATCCAGGATATAGCTCGCATCGCCGTACCGTGCAGAGTATGTGACAGCATGTGGTCTCATGTTGCTTCCTTCACAAAGCTGTGGACCAAATCACCTTCCTTGCAAACTGGAACAACGTCTGAGACTTGGAAGTCCTTTACCTCTACCTGTCTTGGGTAGGTTCAAACAAAGAGCACGCGAAATTTTCTAGCTTCGTGTAGAATAGTTGGCAAGCGACTTTTGAGATTGACATCGACGTCCCTCAATTTTCAGTACCATGGTACAGTTTCTCGGCACGGCAACCCCTTCTCGCTACCACCGATTGCAGCAAAAGGCAGCACCATCAATTTCCGCTTGGACGATTGTTCAATTCTAGAATAATTTCGTCCTTTTCTCCTGAAAGCTTGTCTAGGCGTCACTTGTGTCTTAGGACTAATTTGAGGATGTTCAAAACCTACTCCAGGTGCAAAGGCTACCTTTAATTCTATAATCATTCACATCTCATTATTGCTTTCGCAACTCCAATTGTTCAAACCATGGACTCTCCAGGTAAGTAACATCTTTCGGACAGTATTCCCCTTGTGTTCTTCACTCCGGTAAACGAGCCGTCAGCTCTTGAAAACAATCAAAGAAATACACCAAGCTTACTATGATATTTTGGCATCTAGACCGTCCCACAGGGTCTAAGAACCTGATCATCGATCTCCCAGCAGAAATACGAGTCATGATCTACGAGAAGTGCCTCAAAGCAAAATGCTGCATCGCCCTCCGCGCGCCCGCAGGACCAACAAGAAGTGCCACTACTCGAGAGCAGAAGTGGAACGAGTCACCATGCGGCATAAGACGTGCGCATGAAATTGCGAACACTCCAGAATTGACCACACTCCTGAGAGTCAACAAGTTCATATATAGAGATGCCTCACCAACGCTCTATCACATCAACAGATTCGTTATTAGAGACTCTATACGCGGCTACGAAGAGACAGGTTCCATCAGTCTTTACGGATTGCAGCAGTTTCTACAAACAATTCCATCAACACATGTGGCATGTATTAGACACATCTGTTTCGTGTCTTACATCATGAACATTATGTGGGACGATGGTGAAGAAGTTCCAAGGACTGGTATTGAGATTCCACAACTGAGAGGCTTTTCGGTGGTTCAGAAAATCCTGGCGAAGCATTTCACGGGGTTGCAAACATTGGTCCTGAACCTATCTGATGATTGGTGTTGGCCAGACGATTCAGGACCCACGGAGGATAGTTGGTGTTACGACAGGAGGTATCTGCTACGAGGTCTTAAGCCGCTGTCCAAAATGAAGTCGTTGAAGCAGGTAACGATATACGGACGAAAGGTGGTATTAGACGTATTCCCCACCGATACCAAAGAAATTATGGGGAAGAGAGGGATACAAATCAGAGAAGTTGAAACAGACTCGTGGAAGGAGGCGGTGAATTGTTGTGGTGGATCAGCATAGGGTAAAGAATGAGTGCGAGTTATGTATCACTAGGTACGCGGGAAACTATCCTCTCGGTACCCTCAAATACAAAGGACGGGATGCGCTATGTGCGCTTTGGATCCCAATTTATTTTGCAATTTGTTTTGAAATGCAGGCCATATCTTTTCCATAGAGATTTCTCCAAGGGATATTCACCACGACTCACGTCGACTCTTGAATGCCCGGATTTTTAGTCTTACAACTTTGCCTTGACTTCGCCTAGGGACTAATTTTCGATTTTGGAAACCACTGCCAACCCGACCATACCATGAAGTTGGATTTCTAGGACGGATCTCGTTGTTGCCGTCTCACATTGCCGCCTCATGGATTCACCCAGCCAACCTTCCGGTTTCAAAAACCTAATCATCGATCTCCCACCAGAGATTCGAGTCATGATCTACGAGCTGTGAGTCCTGGTTTTTCCAACCAGAAGTCGATTTTCCTGAGAGCCTGGACGATTTCAAGACATCTTTTTCACCGGTCTCTAATTACCGGCGGATGAAGCTCTATTTCAGCGGTGAATGAAAGGTATGCTGACTGTGATCTAGAGTTCTCTAAGCGAGATGTTGTATTGAAATTGAGCCGCGTCCGTGGTCTCTCGTATTCACGAGAGCTTTCACTAAGAAAATGAAACCTCAGCCGCGCCTGGTTCAAGTTCTTAGAGAACAAAAATATATACCATATCAAAACAGAAGCATCACAGCGCTCTTGGAAGTCAACAAATTTCTGAACAAGGACGCTGCACCCACACTCTATCGAATAAACAGATTTAGCATCGCGGATTATAGCCTCCGGAGTACGGAGAGTCTTCGTGGGCTGCAACAGTTCACTAAATTGATGCCAACTTCCTACCTCAACTCGATCAGACATATGGAAGTCATAAGACTGTCTGTCAGCAACTGGATCTTCCATAGGAGACTCCTCGGTGCCGCTTTCAAATCAGTTGGGGCGCGCAAAACGCGTAAAGCTTTAGCTCTGTTCGATGGATTTTCAGCCAGCATGAGATTATTGGCTGAACATTTTCCCTGTCTTCAGATCCTGGTTCTCAATCAACAAGGATTTGCCGACGACGATGAGGTTGTTATATATGATGAGGACCAACGTAGATGGCACAGCAAATATATGAGACCAGGTTTTGATATGCTCACAAGGATGGGGTCATTGAAAAAGGTAACTTTTGTGGAAAACGGATAGGGGTTTGAGAGTTTGTCTTTCAGTCTTGAACAGGAATTGGAGGAGAACGGGGTCAAAGTGGATATCGTGTCACGGAAGGCCGATACGTGGTGCTGCATTCACGTTGAGACTTTGTCGAACGGCGTCTCTTCGTGATCAAATGTATAAGGTGATTCCATCACTACGGGTTTGGAGCATGGGTAGCCCACTATAGCGCCAAACAGATCAGATAGTGACTTCTGAGAAATGTGATCAGATTTGCAGCGAATGGTGGTTCCCCGAGTGGTCCGGGTCTGGTGACAACCTCTGGATCAAAACATCATGGAAACTACCATGCGCGTTCCTATCTTGTTCAGACTTTCCGTAATGATACCAAGTAAATAATCATGCTCAAGAACAAATATGCAATTCTTGAAAGCCTACTTCAAGTATAAATATATTGTGAACTTCCATCATTTCAACTTAAACGCAATGTGTCGTTGAAAATAAGCGCCAAGAACAACAACACTTAAACACCTGAATTAATCATCAAAACAAGATCAAGTTCAGCTTCAAAAACGTCTTCACCTTTCTCGCCGTCATGATTCAGTGGCTTCAATGTCACCATATTTTCCCAATCTCGAGACGTGATCTTCGCCAGTAGCTTGAGCGTCATGAATCTCGCTGCCTACTGATGGCAACGACTGCGGCGAGAATTCGGAATCGGTCGCTGATACCGTCAGTGAGAGAGCAGGCTAGGCTGCAGCAGGCATAATAGAGAAGATATGGTGGTGGAGCCATGGTATGACCTCGAGTTTGATGCCCAGGGTGCATGTTCTCTCTTAGATCGAGAATTGAAATTGAACCGCATGAACCCCGACTGCAAATAAACACGTGCAAGGGATACTATGAGATGGAATCGACTGTAGATTTAAGAAAGGGGGAAGCTGAGACTATATACACATAAAATGAGGACCCACTTAGTGTAACACATGACCTCCAACTGATAGATACAGAAGTCCAAAAACGATAAAATATTGCCCGAAATGGGCTATTGGCAATGAATATCACGGAACTTCTGGCCCAAATCTCAGACATAAAGTTAGTGCGCGCGGAAATCAAGGTGAGATTGGCAAATGTATTACATAACCACTACTGTGGATGTTTGAGAAGCCTATCTGCCAGACTTTTCGTTCTCAATCTCCTGCTGCAACTCTGCTAGCACCTGCTGTCGAGACCTCAAATGAGCCTCTAATCCGTCGACCTGCTCCTTCACCGTAGCTATCTCATCTGCGACTCCCTTCAAGCTTGCTCCTACTTTGCTCTTCCCTTCCCCAGACTCCAGATCTCGTAGTTCTCGACGTTTGTAATCTAGAAGCTGCTCTAATTCTCTCTTCACAAGCGCGGGTTTGGTGTCTCGTTTTCCACCAGACCGACTCGCCGACGCCGCCTCCACCTTTTCTATCTTTGCTTCCAGCTCAGAGAGTTGCTTTTTGAGCCTTACCTCCTCCCAGTCCTCGGTCGTCTTGGTTGTGGAGAAATCAGTCCCAGCTGGTCGATAGCTAGACTTGCCTCCCATGCCCATCCGGCTCAAATATGTGTCACCGAATTTTGCTTTTCGCCCCGTGCTTGTCTCCTCACCACCCGTAGCACCCCATCGTTGAGCCGGTGAAGACGTTCGCTGATTGTCGATTTGATAGTCGATTTGGTTGCGCTCGAAACTAGCTCGCAAGGAAGGCGGTACTGTTCTCGGTATACGGTAGCCTTCATGACGGTTATTGAGGATATGTAGGAACGCAAGTGTAGCATCTTTGGAGATCGCGGAGGAAGCAGAGGGGTTTATGAGGTTCCATGCCGATCGAACGTCGGTATCCGGAACATCGAGGGAGGAATACAGGGAATCTAGGGATTCGACTGGAGAAGAGTTAGCACATGGCTCATACACAAGCTGGTTGTAGACTTACAAGTAATTTCTCCTCGGCCATCTCGATTGGCAGAGTAGATCTCTTCGTATTTTGATTTGTCTGACGGACTCATGTACCAGTCGAATCCATCCTTCAACCCCGGGGAATCATCGTCATCTTCGATGCGCTCGAACTGGACTTGTCTACCTGTCAACGCCCGATTTGCCTGCACAAGATGTGCTTTTGATTCGGGGACGAGCCAATCTGGTAGCTGTGGTGGGACGTCTGCGTATTCCTGCACAGCCGTAGGTCAACATGACATCCAAGCTTCGGAAACCATTCCCTTGACGTACTCCATTGACCAAATCAAAGATCAAGCGCATAGCGACGCAGAACTCTTCGAAATCCAGGTTTCCATCGTTGTCTACATCTGCTAGATCCCATATTCGCTCCAGTTGATCGTCGCGCAGCTGGCTGTTCTTCAAGACCGGAGCGGCTTGAGAACCTGTGAGATGTGTGCCCCCATTCGAAAGCGATGCAAAGATCTCCCAATACTTTTCGATTTCGCTTTGTTCTATCCGCTTGTTTGACATTGTGACAAGAAAGGAAGCAGAGCTGTGTTCGTGGTTGTGAGGATCAATGAGCTTGGAGATCGAAACAGGCAGGAACGTGATGATAGCTTATCCTCCCGTAGTATGGCCTGAGGCATTAAGACGCCTCGGCTCAGGTGTGTAAGGGGCTCGCTTAGCTATTCATACTTTACACCAGTTTGGGTCTGGAAATCTATGTTGCCCTGATAATTAAAATCAGGTTGCGAAAATTCGTGTATGGAGGGCTCTTTTGAATCTTCCAGAGATTCTGGACATTCGGAAATCGGAAAAAGGTTCAAGTCCTCCAAATTTCACCAAGTCAAAATGTTTCGTGGACATCCTATTTTTCTGGGCATTATAACTGAGACCAGGTTACCACAATTCATGTATGGGAAGGCTCTTTTGAATCTTCCAGAGATTGTGGGATATTCAGAAATAAAAAAACAAGGGTTTCACTAATTCAACTTTCAATGCACCGCTTTGTCAATGAGGTGATAGAGGTTCGTAGGTCTGATACTTCAAATTGTCCAGCCGGGCCTGGGGCATGGTCAATCTCCGCAAAGTCATCGCCAGATCGGATACCAAAGCTTGCAATTGTTCAGCCAGACCGGGGGCATTGGAGGGGGCATAGGAGACGCGGGAGCGGGATAATCAGCTGGTGTTCTAGCGTAACCTGGGACTTCGAGCGGGTCGGCGAAGGCGATTGACTTCTTCTTGATTAGAGGGACATCGGCGGAGACGGAGGTAGGCACAGGAGTCGCAGTTGCTGGTTGTCCGGCCAGACCAGGAACATCGCCAAAGTTAGCACCGTTCTTGCGACCTCGAAGTTCGTAAAGTGAAGACATGGTAGTTGCTGTTACAATTGTACGTAGTTGCTATTGAGATTGAGCTTGGAATGTGTTGGTTGTGGTAGGGCGTGGTCGAGGTTGTTGAAGGCTTGATGGTGTCGGATGAGAAGGAGGCTTTGGGGAAGAGAGCTGTTGTGGATAGGAAGAGAAATAGGGGAAGATGTAATATCCAGCACGTGACAGCACGTTTTCTTTGTCACGTAGATTTAGAAGAATCAACTCCATTTACACCCTTCAAAACCACAAAGGGAGATATATATGTCCCCAGCAGCTGCAAGATTTCTCAAACTATTGGGAAGGATAATTCTCGAGCGCAACTCGCCTATACGTTAATCGCGCAGAATTTTAGACATCTTTCTATAATCTTTAAGAAGCGATGACCCAAGCGAATGACGTAAAGAAATAATCCCCTCTCTCTAAAATTTGCTTATTCAATTTTTCGGTAATCACATTAAAGTTCCTTAGCGATTGCGCCTTTTCCTTCAACAGACAGCTACACGATTAGAGATTCATATTGAATTCGATATACTATTGCGAATGTCCTTTGCACTTAGTGAAATTGATGTGATTAAGGAAGAAGTGGTTGTAGTGCCTTTGGAATAAGTATTCATAAATGACATGAGTATGAGAGCTGTGAAGTTTCCGTATGAGATACAATAGTGAGCTGTCATATCAATTCTCGGTGCCCTATTTCCGAATTTGAAGGAACGATATGCCAATCCGCATTCGCAGAGGTGCCAACAACTGACACTAAGCAAAAGTTGCAGCTGGCTATGATGGTCCGTGGTAAGAGGGATGATCAGGGGCATGGGATAGTAGCGTGCGAATTGAATGCATCTGCCGGTGATGAGCCCTTTCCGCTTATAGATACCCATGAGAGACTGCAGTTGAGTTGATTGTGTGTTTAGATTGAGGTTGAGCTTTAGATTGGAACGTGTGTTCGACAGGTGGAAATAGAGATAAGCGAGAAGCCGCCTAAATGACTGTTGTGATTGTCCATGATACATACGGCAATTGAGATGGAGATTGATAAGGTGTATGTGGAGGAGATACTTGTGGCCTTCCCAGGCTTTGTTGTTTGTGCAAGACTATGGGGTGAGGAACAGGGCGCGTAGTTCATGCGATGACTACTTTCGCCAGTTCAGTGCGCAATGACTTGGCGATCTACGGTAGGTCCGAGAAGAGCGTTCTTCCAGATTGGAAATTCCAGTATATGCCTGAGCTTGTCCATAGTTCCGGGACTCTTCGTCGTAAAGAGGATTTATCTCGGTTGGTGTATAAGAAGAACGACCACCGAACAACGAAATGGTGCTCAAGAGTCAAGATATTTGAAGATAACCATAATTCAGGTCGGAAAAGACTCTATCAAATTTTGTTTGAATAAAGGGACATTTTATTTGAAGGCACTTACTGCATCATAGACCTTCACATCAGAAATTCAAGAAACCGGCAACGAGTTGAAACAGGAGCACAGGAAAGAAATCATCTCTGAGTCTCTCACTTATTTCGCGAGATTTAGCTCCATATGCTTGGGATTACAATTCACGGCCAAGAAAGCAACCGAAGAGGAAAGAGCAGGTAAAGCCCGCGCACAGCAGGAGCGACTCAGTCAACGACAGGAGCCATCTTCAAGCTCGAACAAGATGGCACGCACAATGTCCTCAAAGCTCCCGGACATCGAAAACAGCTCTTGCGCTCCTGGGATGTTTGCATTTGAGCGTGGCATCCAAAACAGAATTCCATGTTTCAATAGCTGTTGTGATCAAGCACTTGCCCCTCAGCTCAAGGCAGGCGTTACGGGATGGTAACCCGACATCAAACAATCCCAAACCTTGATGATCAAAGATAAAAACATTAAAATCCATACTTGCTTTCTGACTGTATATTTCTCTGATTCTCTCTCCCTATCTACCAAGTGCACGTAGGCCCCTCAAGTTCTCAACACGAAACTCCTGCCCACACACAGCATAGGGTATTTAATAACGCCAGCTCAAATGAGCAATGCAAATCAACCTGTACGTGGCTCCTTAACGCCATGCATGTTGCCAGCCATCCTCCCATATATTAACGCCGAGATATCATGCTATACAACTGTTTAGACGTCGAGGAAAGGTGCGAAGGCACTTCGGCCTGAGAATCGTGCCACGTCATCTTTGTGAGTGGTGTTCATATCTCCCATGTCCATATCCTCATCATCGTTGTCGACATCATCTCGCCGTCTCTTCCCGGCCGGAGCAACTGGCTGCGGTGGTGCTGCGGAGCTTGCGCGCGACACACTTCTCTTAGCACCGAGGATATCGTCATAGGCCTGAAGGAGGTTCTTCAAACCATCGTCAAAAGCCACACAGAATCGTTGCGATTGGACATATTGAATTGCAGACACCATATCCAGGTCGAACATCTGCATCAAGTAGGCTGTAATAACAGCTGCAGATCGTTCGTTACCCGACTCGCAGAATACCAAGATCTTGCCCCATGTAGTCCGTCCGTTTTGAGAATCATCTAGGTGCGCAAGGGCTCTGTAGGCCGCAATGAGGTGGTCGTTTATGATCTTGGTGGCTCGAGGGAAAGCTGCGATCAGCTCTTGGTTGCCTGCTACATCGACGGCCGCGGACTGGATACCCAGTTGTCTAGCCACCTTATCACCGCTCAATAAGCTTGCTTGGGCCGTCATTGTGTTCCGGATAACAAGCAACAGTGTGATGCCTTCTGCTCTCAAAGTCTCGAGATCGCGCGCGCTCGATGAAGGACCTAGATGGAGGAAAGTAAGGATTGGTTGTGATTTCCGGCGCCACTCGTACTTCCAGTCTTTCGTGGTAACCATACTAGCTTGTGCTGCTGTGGCTCGGGCTAGAATGGCTTCATCCTCGTCGGAGTATCCGGTATTGCCTGCACCGTTCAGGACAAAGTGGTGGTCATCGTTCGTTTGGGGGATGTGAATATGAGGCGGAGAAGGTGCCTGCGAGACTGTCAGCGCCATATTTCAACAGAGTATGTCAAGGGGGTGACATACTCGAAATGTGTATTCGCCATTTGTCTGGGCTCCATTGATAGCAGATGAAGTGACCGGTGTCTTGTCTCGATTCAAGATGTTCCCATAGGCTCCATTTGGGAAGGAGACGCTTGATGGCGCAGGCTGCTGGATACTACGGATATCTGCCTGCATGACGCGAGTTTGTCCCGACATTGTTGTACTGTCGAAGTGCGAATACAAGCCCGAATTCGAGGTATCTGATATCGAGTTTGGGCGATTGCGATTGAGACTGAGGCTTCTCGGTTTCACGGAGATGATGAAGATATCAGGCACAGACCAAGCTCAAGCAAAGCTGGCGGCTGGAAGGTGGTACTCGAAGGGAAGCGAAGAATCATTTGTTCTTTGAAGACGGCGAGTCCTTTGAAGCGCAAGGTCGTGAACGTTCTCAAGAATCGCGTTTAGGCACGACGCACTTGACCGGAAGCGGCTAGTCCGAAACGGTGGGGCCAGATATAAAAAGGTGAATCAATCTGCTCTGAAAACGAATACATTACTATCTAAGTCTGCTTTGCTGCTCTGGCAGTGCTAGCTCGAGTTGAAGGCTTAGAGGGCTCAGCTGCGGGAGTAGAAGCTCGCTCGCTGTCCAAAGAGGAAACGCTCGTGAAGCTGTTCTCTCTGACTAACGGAGACGGAACCTCTGGAGTTGCAGATCGAGAACCAGGAGTAAGCTTCTGAACTCTACTCCCTGCCGTAGTTGTCTTCCTCCTCCTCCGATCAGATGCACTTGAGCTTCCTCGACGAACGTGCCCAATAGTACCTTCCTCCAACTCAGTAGCTGGCGTCGAGCTCCGAGAAGAATTTCGAGAATGTGACCCAGACCTTACACTTCCACTTCGCGTGCGCTTTGGGTCCTTTTCATGAGTTGGATGCTTGTGTGAGACGTGGTGACTCTTCTCAACATCTGGAGTCTTCCCTTTATTCCAGCCTCGGAAACCTGTCCACCATAACCAGCCTCCTTGCTCCTTGGCAAGCTTCCTCTCCCTCTCTTTGAGCTTCTTTCTCAAAATGGAACGACGCTCGTTCTCCTTCTCCCAATATTCTATGCGATATGTGTCCCAATTCTCTCTGAATCCGGGAGAGAAAGGTTTCGGCAGTAGCAAGAGCTTGATGTAATCTCCACCAGGTGCCAGATCCTCCTCATAACCAGCAATATCATCGTCCTCCTGTATGTTCGGCAGCGCATGATGTCCTCCGGTAGGCTGAGCCTTCTCCGACTCCTTCAAAAGTGTCTGATCCACGTATCGGTATGAAGTTCCCGTGTTGCTGGAGAAAAGCCCATAGGAAAACAGAAACGATATCGTAGACAGCAATTCTCTCCACCATGCCTGCTTGATGACAACAATCTTGCAATTGAATCCTCTGAGACCTCTGTTCGTGTTATAAACCCACCGACGTGGCCATCGAATACCCCTTTCCCATTGCCCAGTTCCCCAAATCAATATCCCGGTCACTATCCCACCCATGAAGCACACTTTCTCTCCGACCTCAAATGCCCAATAGACGGATCCTCCAATCCCACTACCATCTTCTCTTGGCGCAAGAAAGAGCGCATAGCCAAAGTAAAGGGTCCAAAGCCCAAGTAACGTCAGGAAGAAGGTATGCTGTCGCCGTCTTGTTCGTAATTGGAGCCATTGCGCTCGGAGTGATGCTTCGAGGATGAGCAGATTGAGATAGATCTGGGGAGGAGAGGACGGTAGAGAGGCCAACGGGTCTGGCAGAGAGGATGTATTTTCGGTAGAGATGATAGGACTTGTCGAGGGTATTGAATACTGGCTGCCAGGAGGAGGCGCGCCCTTCACGAGCTGATCCAGATTCGACATTGCGATCGAGTTTTGCGGGCTCGTGCTATTGGGATATCATGGCTGATTGGAATGCTCGCATGTTACGACATCGAATAGGCTCTGCTGTTTGTAGCTGTATTTCCAGGCCGGAGAGGTTGCTCTCGATTTTACTGAGGTGTGTTTGTTGAGCTCACATGCACGGTTCTTGGATTTGTTTGTTGTCCGCTGACAATCGGCAAGCCACACGATGAGACCTCACATCGTCATGATGCATGCAGCGACATTTACAATTCTACAATACAGCTTCGCGGTGGGCATTCGAACCATTTCCAGTAAATAAAATAGTACACACGTATCTGAATACACTAATTAATAATTCAGGAACCAGCCAAACGGGATTGCCGGGTGCGTGATGCGTGATGTTGAAGCCTGCAGAACGGCACCCTTGTATGGACATTTTGTTCGGCCGATTCTCCGAAATGTTGAAGAACATTGATGGGCTGCGATTCGTGTCACCTTGAAGAAAAAGACACAGCCAGCTTCTCTCCTGCATATGAACTGCAACATAGCGAATACGTTCCTTGCCAATGATCGGATTCATTCCAATTCTAACATCCGATGTGCCTTGAGGACACAATTCCCAAAATATCCCGCCAAAACACCATCGTCATCAATCTGCCGTATAACAGAGCCCGGACAAAGCAACGGCCTGACGCGCACATAAGGCTACAGGTAGCTTAAGTCCGAAGGTCCACGAAACAAATAAAGCCTTGCATCCCATGATACTCGAGGGACATTCCCTTCCCATCTTTCAAGTTGTATCAAACACCTAGCCTGCCGTCGCTATTGTTGCGATCACTTCCCAACGATACCTTCGCGGGGCGGACCTCCTTGCCACATCTAAGACAATTCGCCAATACCAGAAACTGGACCGATACTCCTACCTATTCCACAATGTCTGCCTCTACGAGTTCAGATCCTTCGGCTGGCAGAAGCCAGCAGGCAATGCTTGCTTCACAACGAGCGAAGGCGAATAATGAGGCTGCAAAGAAGGCTGGATACTTTCCACTGGGCTACAAGGAGGGAATTAGTCAGTGGTGGGCGAGCATATCACCAGCGGTGGCGGAACACAATGTTATGGCCTTCGTTCCATATCTCCAGAAGCCTCCTACGCATACACAGACGGGCTCAGCTCCAGCCTCGGCGGCTCAATCGACAATGTCAATAAACACAGATCCGTCGAAAGCAGCTGCTGCAGTCCGAACCACATCCATTACAGACCCACACGGCCCAAGATCATGGCATTCGAATCTGGTCAAGTTGAGCGGGAAGAACAGAGCTCTGAACGAGTTCTCAGTACAAAGAGATGGCGAGGAAGTCGAAGAGAACCTGGTCATGTTACACGGCTACGGAGCCGGACTCGGTTTCTTCTACAAGAACTTCGAAGGACTAAGTCGAGTACGAGGCTGGAAGATATACGCTCTGGACATGCTAGGAATGGGACGATCCAGCAGACCACCCTTCAAAATCCACGCCAAAGATCAAGCCGGCAAAATCACCGAAGCCGAGAACTGGTTCATCGACGCCCTAGAAGAATGGCGAATCCTCAAGAAAATCGAGAAGTTCACACTCCTAGGCCACAGCATGGGAGGCTACATGGCAGTAGCATACGCCCTGAAATACCCCGGCCATCTCAACAAACTAATCCTCGCTTCTCCTGTCGGAATCCCAGAAGATCCATACGCAATGCAAGCAGACATGCCCGAACCGGAAGACTCAACCATGGCCAACGAATTCACGCAAGACCAAGAAGACGATATCGTGAACCGAACAAATGCAAACGGCACCAACGCAAGCGGACAAAACAACTTCTTCAACGCAAAAGACAAGGCTGAGGCCAAAAAGAAGAACAACGAAGCTGCTCCCCGCCGACCACTACCAAAATGGCTCACCTACCTCTGGGACGCCAACATCTCACCCTTTAGCATCGTGCGTTGGGCTGGACCCCTAGGACCTCGATTTGTCTCTGGATGGACTTCGAGACGATTCTCTCACCTACCTGAGAACGAATCTGAGGCCTTGCACCATTACGCATATTCTCTCTTCCGGCAACGAGGAAGTGGAGAATACGCATTAGCATACGTCCTCGCTCCCGGCGCATTCGCTCGCTCCCCTCTCATTCGCAGAATCCAAGGCGTAGGACGACAACCCATCCCCTCTACCTCCACCCCTTCCACCTCCCAACCTAAACTCGCGCCCTCATCAACATCCTCCTCTTCTCTCTCCCAAAATACTTCCTCTCTGTCGAAAGAAACAGGGTTCCCCGTAATATTGATGTACGGCGAGAACGACTGGATGGACATCGCTGGCGGCTATGCCGCTGAACAAAAACTCAAAGAGGAGAAAGAGAGGACGCTAAAGGGGGCGAGTGAAGAGGAGAAGAAGAGGGAGAATGGGAGTGCGAAGGTGGTTATTATTCAGAAGGCGGGTCATCATCTGTATTTGGATGGGTGGGAGCAGTTTAATGAGGTTATGAGGAGGGAGATGGAGGATACTAAGCGGGATACGAAAAGGTTTGGGGGTTTTTAGGGATTGTATGTATTGTAATGATGGGGTATAGTACAGATTTGGTCATTTTGGGCTTGATCTGGACTTGGTTTGGGAATGAGTTATAGGGGTTTGAGCGTGGCGTTTGGTGAGAGCTTGGGTTTGATATCATATGAGGCAGAAAGCTTATTGTAACAACAGAGAGGATGCATGGATAGAGAGACCAATGCAAATATTGTAGATTTTCTTGACTAAATGTCTGTCCACCAAATGATCGCTCTATTCCTCATCATCTTCATTATGCATCAACCACTTCATCCCCAACATTCCTCGTGGATCAATGTCCCTTCCTTCGTAAACTTCTTAGTTCTCCTTGTCATAATCATTAATAGCCTTAACCTTCGGTGCCGAACTCGATTCCTGCAAAACAGATATTAGCTTTCGTCCCATCAATCCACCACAGCATCATCGCCTATTCCCTTCCCTCCCCCGCACCAGCGGGCCTCCTCCATTCCCCAAACAGAAATCAACTCACAGGATCAAACCGATACCCCAACCACTCCTTCACCAGCCTCCTCGCCAACTCCTGACCAATAACCCTCTGTCCCAAACACAGCACCTGGGCATCATTACTCAACACCGCTCGCTCCACCGAAAAACTATCGTGCGCCGTCACTGCCCTTACTCCTGTTACTTTATTTGCTGATATAGCGACCCCGAGGCCTGTACCGCAGATTAGGAGGGCACGGTCTGCTTCGCCTGAGGCGATTAGTTTGGCGGCGTCGACGGCGAAATGGGGGTATGCGGTTTTGTCAGAGGCGGAATGGGGGCCGACGTCGTGAACGGAGGCTACGAGGGGATTGGATTTTAGGTCGGAGGTTAGGATGGTTTTGTAGTCGTAACCGGCTGGAGAGATTGATTAGAGAGATGCTGATATTGGAATGGGAGAGGTGGAAGGGAAGGAGATCGGATGAAGTGAAAAGGGGAGGATAGTAAACAATCAGCATGAAAACTTACCATCATCGCCGCCAACCACGATTCTCAGAGGTTTCTGCTCAACCATATTGTGTATTTGTGGAGATGCGGGGTAGCGTGAACTGTAAAACTGCTTCAACGTATGCTAGAAAACCGAACGTTGTGAGATGAAGATGAGAAATAAATGTCAGAAAGAGATGAGAGATTTTGTCAGAAGAAAATTTAAAAGCAGCCGCATCATTACAGCCTGTACGTTGGCTATGATTTATTTGGCATTTTCGTGTACCCCGCGGTAGATGGTGGCAATCCCAAATTGAGCGACGAACGGATGACCGAAAGGGGGAAGCCGGTGGTGGGGGAGGGGAAGTTTGGAAGGTTGGGCGGGCTTGGGTGGAGCTGTGGAGCCTGGCTTTATGTGATGCGTTCCTGCGGGTTTGCTCCGTGATGGCTCATCAATTTTGAGCCCAGATTCTATGAGTTGAGTGTTGTCGAAGAGTTCCTCTTGTAAGTCGTATCAAGATCCGGATCATTGATGGCGGGACTGATGACAAAGTAGCCAAAATGTCGACCTCGTCTCCAATGAAGAGGACCGTAGGGGTGTCTCTCAAAATGTATTTCGACCTTGAGAAGACAGCAGAGTATATCAGAGCCTGTGCTCCTCTTGCTCCTCATGCATTATCGCATAGCGTCGACATCTTCGTCATTCCAGACTTCCTTTCCCTCACAGCAGCAAGCACTGTCCTCCGTCTCGAAGCTCCGACCATCAGACTTGGAGCACAAGACTGCTTCTGGGAAGACAATGGCGCATATACCGGGGAAGTGTCACCAACCGTATTGAAAAGTATTGGCTGCTCGCTGGTCGAGCTGGGCCATGCAGAGAGAAGACGACTCTTTGGAGAAACAGACGAACAAGTCGCGAAAAAAGCGAAGGCGGCTGTCCGAAACGGAATGACGCCTCTGGTCTGTATAGGAGAGAAGAACAAGGGAACCGTAGAAGAAGCAGTGGAAGAGTGTCGGCCGCAGATTGAATCTATACTAAGCGTTACGGAAGAAGAGATCATATTTGCCTATGAGCCTGTCTGGGCGATTGGACAACCCAAACCAGCATCTGCCGAGTACGTGGTCAGTGTTACGAAGGAATTGAGGAGACTTTGCGGGCAGAGGCCAGTGCGCTTCTTGTATGGGGGATCTGCCGGACCTGGGACGTT
Source organism: Phialocephala subalpina (assembly GCA_900073065.1). Taxonomy (NCBI): domain Eukaryota; kingdom Fungi; phylum Ascomycota; class Leotiomycetes; order Helotiales; family Mollisiaceae; genus Phialocephala; species Phialocephala subalpina. Next base: position 627,246 of record FJOG01000020.1, on the reverse strand, counting down.
CGATGCGATGCGAGAGGGTGTTGATGGGTTGTTTCTGGGTCGTTTCGCACATGATGTTAAGAACTTCCATGAGGTTATCCGCGAGGTGGGAGCCTCGTAGATGGAAGTGGCTGACGGAGAAATATGACCTGCATCAATCATCCATGCTTCTGCAGAGAAAGGCAACATGGTTCCTGGTGTCTCCACGTGCTGGCTTCTCTCTCTTTTGTCCGTTTGGTCTCAGGAGCGAGTCCCAAGTCGCACAGATCGTCTCGGTGGCCGATGCTTGCAGTGATTTGGCTGCATTTGGTGATAGCGTTGGATCTACGACCGCATCGACCAATGAACAACGTCCCCGAGCGTGCATGAGACCCACTTGAAGCTATCAAAATTCAGCTTCACTCGATGTCTTCTTCTCAACGTCAACACACATGCAAATGCAAGGCCAAAGCAACGCGTCTGACCAGGCTCTAGTATTAGAAGAGGATCATAAGGAAGCCTCGCATTCGTTACTTGCTACGCTTTGCGAGGATTAGGTAAGGTCCAGCCTGCTCTGGTGCTCCTACTGGCACAGTTCACGGAGCTCCGACACGACGACACTCCGTTCAATCTCTTTTTAAACTTGTTTCCCCAGTCTGTGATCTGATCAAAGTTTTCATAAACTCTGCTTCCAGCTGTTCTGGCATTTAAACTCTCTTGTTTCCTGCTCCGTTTCTTCCCTCGCATCCAATTCCTCAATCTCCAACATGGCCAAGACAATTGTGATTCTAGGTGCATCGTATGCTGGCCTGACGATTGCTCACAAGTATGAGATTCTCAACAGGATTGCTGATTCCCTGTTGCTAACAAAATTGCAGGCTTCTGAAGCATACTCTGAAAACAGTAAATGAAGAGACCAAGGTTGTAGTTGTATCTCCTACGACACATCAATACTGGAATCTTGCTTCAGTCAGAGCCATTGTCCCAGGCCAAATCCCAGACGAGAAACTCTTCTCAAGCATACCCGACGGACTCGCTCAATACAAAGACTCTGCACACTTCATCCACGGCACCGCAACTGGTCTTGGTGAGTCAAATGCTCCATTTCTTAGAAGCCAGCCTTCACAGCTCTTGGAAATACAAACACCAAACATATCCTAACTTGTTGGCAGATATCCCCAGCAAAACCGTCCTCATCAGAACCCCCTCAGGAGAAGAACAAAAACAACCCTACGACACCCTAATTCTCACAACCGGCTGTCGAACCATCGACTCCGCCTCCCCATGGAAATCCTCTCTCAACGGATACGAAGCAACAAAAGATGCGTTGCATACGATACAAGAAGAAGTTAAGAATGCGAAGACGATTGTGGTAGGAGGCGCCGGGGCAACTGGTGTTGAGACTGCGGCGGAGTTGGGGTTTGAGTTTGGGAAGGGGAAGGAGGTTACACTCGTAGGTATTCCCCTAAGTTTGGGAGGGATGAGGAGAGGCTGATTGGTGTGGCAGATCACTGCAGGGCAGCAGCTTCTGACTGGCGTTCCACCCAGTGTTGCTGCATTCGCCGAAAACGAACTCAAGAAACTCCACGTCTCGGTCCTCAAAGAAGTCAAAATAACATCCTCCTTCGCTTCCGCTAATAAAACCGAACTCACGCTCTCCAACGGCGACAAAATGCTGGTTGATTTATACCTCCCTACCATTGGCGTTATTCCGAATAGCGAGTTCATACCGAAGGAGTTGAAGGATGAGAAGGGGTATGTGACGGTGGATCAATACTTGAAAGTGAAGGGAACAGAAGATATCTGGGCGGCAGGCGACATCACGGACTGCCAAGCTGCGCAGTTTATTTATTGCGAGAAGCAGGCTGAGGCATTGTCGAAGAATTTGGATTTGGTGCTTAACGGCAAGGAACCAGTAGTCTACAAAGCAGACGGGCCTCGTGAGTTATTTCCCACTCCCTTCAAACCGCAGTACTTACTGACCTCTAAACAGCAATCATGGGCGTCTCGCTCGGTAGAAGTAGAGCAACGGGAAGATTTGGGAACATGAAGATGCCCAGCTTGGTCATTTGGTTTGTCAGTAAGTACAGCCCTCGACCTTCCCTCCTTCTTTGAGTGGGCGATACTGGACCTGGCATGGGTGGGGAATTGAGTATGAGAATGAGGATTGGTGCTGACTTTGGGACAGAGGGGCGCACACTTGGAGTCCAGAAACTGCCTGGATTGGTTTCTGGAAGCGCTTTCTAAATTGGATGTTGTCTCTTAGAAGCAATGTCATGATGGAGGGCATAAGGAATGAAGCAAGAATGTAATGGAGGAAGGTGCAGAGAGAGAATGGAGCATATAGGATTGGCTTGATATAGTTTGGCTTCTTGGGGAAGTTTACGATATTCTGAGGGTTCAATGCTTCGATTTGGTGGACTATACCCTGTTTGTAACTCTAGCTTCAACATCGTAGGCAAGGATTCTTTCATCTATGGCAGTAGCAGTCATCAGATCCAACAATATATCGATTAGGGCCACAGTTTATCCTTGCTCCATGACTCAATCTCCATAACCCCAACTGAAGTTCTCAAGCCCATAAGTTGTTGACCAAAGCCGAAGATTAAGGAAACAAAAACGGAAGCACCAACAAAAGTCAAGCCAACGATTGGATGACTCACATTGCGGAAGATCAAGAGTATAAAAGTAACGAGAGGGGTAGATCTTCAATTTACTTACTGGGAATCAAGACATGGACACAGCAGATGCGCACGGAGAACTTCAACGCTGCCATCGCTGTCCACAGAGAGCCAATAATGCGATATCGTATACACATTTGCCGACGTATTTCTAGGTAAGGATCGTTATTACTATCAAGTATTTGAAGTACTGTTAATGACTTCAAATGGTTGTCAACGACAAGCTCATATTCGTCTGAAGGAACTAAACAAGAACAGATTCACAAATTGATAGCCAAAACAGCGCAAAACGAAAAGGAGTCATGTCGCAGAAGATTGAATATATAATATCACCCAAGAGACGTATCAAGCTCGAAGAACCCGGAAGAGAATCTCCTCCATCTTCGCAAGCTTCCCAAGCTTCGCAAGATTCTCGACAAGATTAGCACAACACCAAGGAGAATTTCAACTCGCCATCCCCGCTCACGGTATTACCGTGGCAACCTTCTACAGAAGATTAGGAGCGTAAGGAAGAATCTGGGATGCTGATGCGCTGTTAAAGACTTCAACAGCTGTCAATAACTGGATCCTAGTCGTCTGACGTTATGTCCTACATTCTTCGACGTGCATAGCATTTCGCTAATAACCCCCTTCAAAACCTTGTCTACGAATATCAATATCCCACCCAACATTAAACACTCATCAGACGAAGTTCTTATAACCACAAAAGCACTCCTCAAGCAAAGAGTCAAACGTTTAGAACACAAACAATCAAAAGCGAAAGGCAAAGAAGAAAAGAGGTAGCAAGCACATCTTGTTTTTGTGGCGGACGTCAACGCCCATTGAACTATGCGAAAACAGCCAGTCATTTCTGATCGACTCCTAGACGTGTGGGACGAGGTTTATGTACCCCCACAAACTTTTAAACAAAACTGATGATTGTGTGTATGACTCACACGGCTAAGGAGTAGGATTTTGAAGGAGGAGAAGAGGTGGTTGGGTATAAAAACAACCAAGGAGTGGTCCAATAGTACCTCATACCCGAAGAAGGAGTTGGAGACAGAATCCCTAGAGGATGAGAACCATTCCAAAGAGAACTTCATGGGGTAGAGATTCGTAGGCAAATTTGGTATGGATTTGGGGAAGCAGTGACTATTGTAGTATCAAAGACTCATCATTGTGCTGCTGAGAAAATGGATGGCTGTCAACAAAGACGTCCTATTCGTCTGAGCATCGTCTCAACTCTTTACAGGATGAGAGAGTATAAAAGTCTTTTCGCTGATCTCAAACATTCAATTGCCTTTCAGCGACTGTCAACAAATTATACATTACTGATTGCCTTCGAGATAACAAGACTTCCAGAAATAGAAGACAACTAGTCATAATCGCAAACGAATCCAAAAGTGAAAGAAAAGGCCGGATGTAGATGCATAATGGTGGAGAGAGATAGACAATAGTCCACGTCGTGAAGTCATCTCTGATTGCGTGAGAACAGGAATGGCATCTGGCATGGGCACTTGCTCCAGCCTCGAATCTTCAGTTCTTGATTCCAGTATTGGAAATCAGCAGCAGGATAATGCTGAAGCTGGAAGCGGACATTTGTATCCTCCGTGGAGATTTTGAACTCTGTTAAAAAGTAATCTCAAGCGGCTGAGGCGATATTGTACGACTCTGTACAGCATGGCTGTCTCGGCAACCGGAAACATGCAACCGAAGATGGAGCCGTTGACAGGGGCTGAGAACAGGAATGGCATCTGGCATGGGCACTTGCTCCAGCCTCGAATCTTCAGTTCTTGATTCCAGTATTGGAAATCAGCAGCAGGATAATGCTGAAGCTGGAAGCGGACATTTGTATCCTCCGTGGAGATTTTGAACTCTGTTAAAAAGTAATCTCAAGCGGCTGAGGCGATATTGTACGACTCTGTACAGCATGGCTGTCTCGGCAACCGGAAACATGCAACCGAAGATGGAGCCGTTGACAGGGGCACGAGTTGCATTTTCTGCTGTGCTGCATGAACTAATTGCAGTGATAACTTGCATGTGGAGACCTCGAGGCTGGTTGCATGGCTTGTGCGAATCTTCGTCAGTCCTTTCCAGTCCTCGACGCAGCAGATTGAAATTCTTTAATGTTTTGTGAAAGTAGCCGAGAGGTTGGGAGGACTGGAGGAGGATTTGAGGCTTTTTGGGTATGTTGTGGAGTGCACTGTGGCCCGGGTGTGGATGTTCAGAGCTGCAAGATGATCCGATGAGAAGCCGGACTATCTGGTGGAGGGAGTCTGAGTTGATGCTGCGGACCTTCAAAATCGGTTCCTGCAGGAACGGCATGACTTGCAGGAGTTAGAGCTGAATGACTCGCATTGCAGCAGATCGATGTAGAAGCCTGGAGGAAAATGGGATGAGATTGTGGAAGTCGTGGGTGGTGCGTCAATGCAAGATGTAGGAGGAAGATGAGATGAAGTTGTGGACGTCGTGGCTCGGTGGCTGCATACTGATCACGTAGGTGATAGGAGTGGATGAGGCTGAAAGTGTTGCGCCGAGGCATTTTGGTGGCTTCTGGTCTGGATCATTGTCAGCTGTCCTTTGAACAAATATTGGAGACTCGTGTGAGGCATGTTTTTGAGTTGGCACTCGGCACGAGTGACCTTTCTCTCCTCGCAATTGTCGCTGTCTCCATCTCGAGAGAAATGAGCAGTCATCTGCCAGTGCCAGTGCCAACGCAATTGCCATACTGCAAGCCTCCGACGGACTCGGCCGAAGTATCCGAACAATCGAGGGTTTTTGTGCTACCACAACCTGGAGCTTGCAGTCGAGATGTAGGAAATGCAGGAAAGGCGCATCGAATAGAGATCATGTCCACGGTAGAGCCTTCCTGCTTGGTAAGACAGAGGCGAGCCGCAGCAAAGGGTAGTCACTGTCAGACCCGAAAACGTTGTGCCTCGTGCTGTGCATGCTCGTACACTGACGAATGTAGCTGTCTACTCGTCATTCGTGAGACATGCCAGCTCTTGCCCTACTCGAGCCAGTCAGTCGTGATGTGATTGGAGAGTTGGCAGGTGAGCCGTAGAGTTTTGAGGATGGTTGTTAGGTCGTTGTTGCTTGAAAGAAATGATTGCTCTTGTGACACAAATTCACAACCACGAGCAACTCCGCGATGTCTTTCCTGGAGCCTGATCACTCTGTCAACAACAAATAAAGGAGGTAACGCAAAATTATCACGAAAGGAGCTCGCTCGCTTCGAAGCAACAACGCTAGCCAAGGCGGTGTATGAGTGGAGGAGGGCGGTGAGGAGGTTGGATGGCCGTCGGCTTCGAACGGTGCGGAAAAAACTGTGAATCGTCCGCGACGAGCAAGAACAAATCGATATTCTCTTGATGTTCGGAAGCAGCCAAATCTCCAATGGCATCCTACTGCCAGCAGCCGAGAATGAGGCTGGCCACATCCAAGCAGCAATGCTAGTCAATCTTGCTTTGGTAATGAGCAACATCGAATATGCCACTTTCCTTGAAAATGTAGAACGGACGAAGGGATTCCCAACAGTTGTTGAAGCTGCAGCGGATCCGCGACTCCGTTTGTTTGCAGTGAGGTACACAACGTCCTTGCATGTGTAACCATGCTCTTTGAGCCTTGAAAACTTTGACCGGTAGCATGCCTGAACATTTAAGGTTTACCAGATGCAAGAGTGGGGTGGAGCCGCAAAGGTCGATGCAAGGTCGCTAGCATAGACTTGGCGATGAGAACTCGATGTGCCAACCCCCACTCGCCGCTGTCACTTGGTGAGGTTCTTGGTGGCATCCTGAGCAATAATGCCGGATTATATGCATCAAAGACTAACCAATGGTCAGCGACGTCCAAACGAACTGTTTATCTGAAATCCTCCTCAACCCCAGATTGATTTTCGTAATGACGAGTAGAGTAGAAATTCTCGGCCTCGACAGTAATCCAACGTGTGGGAATAGAGATGTAACAAACGGTCAAAAACATGAAAGCCACATTACAACGTCGTTCGTCGACCCTCAACCAGTCCCCCACGGCTCCCTGTCCACTTCCAGAGATAAGACCCGAGTAGTCGGTTCCACCAAGATATGGGCACCTGGCTGCAGCTATTCTGGTCCGCATCAGCCTGACACGGCGTCCATGTAACCAGCAAGCACAACGCCTCCCACGAGCGTAACCATCAATTTGATTGTCGCGTTGGCTGGACGTCCCGTCCCGCGTAGGAGTGCAGTATCATATCACGTGTAGTGGAACACTTTCGCGTCTCTCTTTGGGTGTTGATGCTGGTCGGTTGCTGTAAGGTTAGTCGCTAATCAGAACTGGGCCCCGGCAGCAGGGAAGTTGCCCTTGGCGCTGCAGCTCAGGATGAACCATGCTGTGGCCATGACAGGTGCCGTGGCCCGTGGCGTTGCTTATGACCAATTGTAGTGAAGCAGAGACACAGCGTCTCGATTGCTCATTGGCAGTGAGTCTCCGTGCGGGCAAATACGAGCAGGGAGGCGAAAAAGGGGTGGCTGGGTGGCAGTGGTGAGATGTGGCGCTCGGGGCTCCGTAAATGAACCTTTATGTTCTGCAGCCAGAGAACCGGAAGACGCAGAGGACACGTGAAGGCTGGAACTGGCGATGGTGGTTGTGCGAGAAACGTTACATGGTGGGATCTGGTGGGATCTGGTGGGATCTGCATAGTAATTTACTTGAGCCAGCGCTGGGGTAGAGAGACATCCGCTATGGCTGGCCACTCTCCGTGTCTGGCAGCACCCAAGGGACTCCTCCTAATCCCGTCCGAGTCCTAATCCCTCCCAGTCCATCCAAACAATCCATTTCCGTAACCCCTCCCTTGCTGCTGCATGTTGATGTGCGGAGAAGGTCCGTTTAGTGGGAAACCGTTATCTGTGGAATCGCTGCTACCCTGGGCTCCTGCACTGCACTGCATTGTACTGCACTGCGCTGCTGCATCCCGAGCTCACGTGTGACCCGGTATATACTTGTCTCGGCCCCCGTTCCGTGATTTTTATTTCGACTGCACGACTGCATCGCACTGCTGCTCGTGTTGGGCTTGTACTGGGAACGCGACTGCTCAAGCGAATAGCCTCACCTTCAGTCGATTATCGGGCAAGAAGCCTCCGTTAGCGTCTCGCACCTCGCCAACCGATCTCGACCATAAAACCCAGAGATCGTTTCTGCCGGTGGAATTCCACGTCGACAACTCAACGCCTTTTTTGACAATTCTTTGCGCGTCAACAAATCAATCCGTTCTTCACTTATCCCCTTCGCACTTCACAAGTCGATCAACCTAGAAGCCAGTAGCAATGGCTTCCAAGGCTGACGAGGCCGGCGTCACCCAATCTGCGGTTGAGCCTGAGACTGCCCCTGCGTCTATGACCCCTGAGGTCTACGAGGCTGTCGATGGCGAGCTGGTTCTTCCTGAGGGTTGGATCTACAAGACCAGAGAGATTGGCAACTGGATCTCCCCGTGGTATGCTTCTCCCAAGGTTCAACTCAGCGTCGTCTCCTTCGTTTGCTTCCTCTGCCCCGGCATGTTCAACGCTCTCAGTAGCCTTGGTGGCGGTGGTAAGACCGATGCTAAGCTCGCTGATGACATGGTAAGTCCTTCTTCAACCTCAATTGCTCACGAGCTTAAAATTAATTTATTTTCCAGAACACTGCTCTCTACTCTACATTCGCCGTCTTTGGTTTCTTCGGAGGTACAATCGTCAACAAGCTCGGTGTTAAGCTCACTCTCTCATTCGGTGGCTTGGGCTACTGCATATATGCAATCTCCCTTCTTGCCTCTGAGCACGCTGATGTCTTCGGCTTCAACATCTTCGCTGGTGCCCTTTTGGGTCTCTGTGCCGCTCTCCTCTGGACCGCACAAGGCACCATTATGGTTTCCTACCCTAAGGAAGAGGACAAGGGCAAGTACTTCGCTTACTTCTGGGCCATCTTCAACATGGGTGCCGTTATCGGTTCTTTGGTAAGTTCTTATATTTTTCTTCCAATTATTTTAGCGTCACGTGCCCACCATCCATTCGTCATACATCCTCTCCACCCCTTTCATCGCACATCCTCTACACCTCGCTTCTCCTTTTATACTTCACCCGGCTCGTCTAACTTCTCTAGATCCCATTGGGCCAGAACTTCCACACCCGTACCAACTCCAACGTCGGCGATGGTACCTACATTGGCTTCATTGTTCTCATGGCTCTCGGTGCTGTTCTTGCTCTCGTCATTTGCAGCGCTCGCGATGTTATCCGTCAAGATGGTACCCGCGTCGTCCTCATGAAGAACCCCTCCTGGTACTCCGAGTTCTACGGTCTCTATGAGTCCATTACCTTCCAGCCATCCGTCATCCTCCTCTTCCCTATGTTCTGGTCTTCCAACTGGTTCTACACCTACCAACAGAACGCCATCAACGGTGCTCACTTCGACACCCGTACCAAGGCTTTGAACGGTTGCTTGTACTACCTTGCTCAGATCGTCGGTGCTATGACCCTTGGCTATGCTCTAGACTACACCTCCGTTGCTAGCCGTAGCATGCGTGGCAAGCTTGCTTGGGGTTTCCTCTTCACCATGACTATGGTTATATGGGGCGGTGGTTATGCTTTCCAGAAGCAGTACACTCGTGCCGACACCTCCTCTGACGACTGGACCTCTTCCGGCTACGTTGGTCCCATGTTCCTCTACATCTTCTACGGCATGTACGACTCCTTCTGGCAATGCACCGTTTACTGGTAAGTTCGATCTATCCCCTCATCTCATGCATCATTAACTAACAACATCCAGGTACATGGGCGCTCTCTCCAACTCCGGTCGCCGCACTGCCAACTACGTCGGCTTCTACAAGGGCATCCAATCCGCTGGCGCTGCCGTCATGTGGTCCCTTGACTCCCGCAAGATCAGCTTCATGGCCGAATTCGCCTCCAACTGGGCTCTCCTGTCCTTCTCCCTCTTGTGCGCTGCACCAGTCGTCCTCTTCAAGATCTCCGACCACAGCTTACTCGAGGAAGATCTTCAAGGTACCGATGAGACTGTTGCGGACGTTCTTCCAGCCAATATTCTCGCAGAGAAGTCTGCTCATCCTGAAGAGGCTTAATTTGATCTTCGCTTTGCTTTGATCGTTTTGTGCTGTTTATTTATGGGATGGGGTTTGCTTTTAATATGCGTGGGAAATGGGGGGATATTGATGATGAGATGACAAGAAGAGACTTTCATGATTCGGGCATTTGCTTTTGCTAACTTGCAAATTTGCATTGCGGTGGCGATTATGGGGTTTTTTTATTACACAGGAAAGATACGACCAGAAAGGCTTTGACTGCAAAAGATAATACCATACCTCGAGACGGTAATTTCTAATAGAAATTTGCTCGTCTACACTTTGTTCCTTCGCTTTTGAAATTTGTGACTCGATCTCTCGCCTTTAATCTTCTCCATTATCTTCGGGCTACAGTACTCTCGATTTGTTCTGAAGGACTGTTATCGTCACTTTGTGATGTTCACTTGCCCCTTGCCACCAACCTCGGGTACGCGGCGCCAGCAAGCAGCAGCTTCACGTACAAAAGTTAGAAGATCTTCGACCTCGTATATCTCGGATCTCACCACTCCTGCAGGGCTTAGCAGCAGCCGGACATCAAACAACGGTCTGGAACTCGTATTGGCAAGCTAATACGGGGTGTGGCCAGAAGGGAAGGAGCGCATACGAGCTGGCAAGATGGTTTCCAGAGCTGACTTGAGGACTCAGATTCCCAAGTCCATATACTGATTCGATTCAAAATTGCTTTTTCTATTAATACTCCTCGCGTCTCCAGCTTCGCCATCATTCAAGTTTCAGATAGCCGAGTTCCTGTCGGACAATGACACAGTCAGTCGGATTCGAGAATCTCTTCCTTCGTACAGAGGACAACGTCACACTTGACTCAGCCTTTCCTTTCTTCAGAACAAGTTGATGACCTCGAAATTCTTTTGATGCCAGCAAGTTTTGAGTTGCTGGAGATTTGCTCGCGACATTCGTATTTTCTCGCTGTACTGTAGTGCTCAAGTCTATCAAATGAGACAAACCATGAAGCTTCGCACCTTGAATTTTCACGCCTCCGATCTTCCTCTGCCTACGACAAGCACTTCATAGTCTTTTCAGAATAGTTTGGAGGTAAAAGACAGCAGATTCTAGCGCTTGCATACTTCATTCTGTCTACCTCCATACACCTATCCAGTCCTAAAGTCCTAATTTTCCCCACATAATCTCTTTTCTCCCCTGTTCTCTTCTCTTTGCTCCCTCCCCGCTGCCACTTGTTCGTTGCTGTTTCCCGCAGTTCACACGGTTTTGCTCTTCATTCTAACCCTCAACAATCCAAGAGAGACGCAAACCGAACAGAGCAGTTACCACCATAGATAGGAGCAACGACTCTTCTTCCGCCGTCATACATCTTGGGATTATAATCTTCTTGGAAGCAATTTGAGCAAGTTGTTCCTTGGCCTAGCTACAACATCATGCTGGGTCGGGGTTGTCGCATTGGTGCTAAGATTGATAGTGGTGGTTTGCGGAGCTGGAGTTGTGACTTGGACTTGAGCCGTGTTGCTGGTGGGTTGTGGGGTGAAAGTGATCGGGTATTGGCTAAACGAAGGAGCAAGACGAAGAACATGTAGAGCGAGAAGAGGAGGAGAACGATAGGGAATCTCTCATTGTTCGGCTTTATGTGGAACTTGAGGGTTATGGTAATCTGCTGAAGAGGAAAGTATTGTTGCAATATTGAGAACTTAACTTTGAGCAGCAACGAAGGAGCGGACATTCTTCAGCGAATATCATAGAGGGACTCATTCCCCAGCATGCTCTCTGAGATTGAGACAATGATTGGTCGTTGGAACGCACTTCATTCATGAGCCTAATTCATTACCTCCTTGCTATTCATGACTAAGATCGTGTTTATTTCTTTTGAATGTATTTGATTCACGAGCCTCTACTATCTACTCTGCGAGAGGATAGTGCACGTCTCCACATGGAGTGATTTTCATTCCAAACTCTTCATATTTCCCACTATTAACGTTAACATTTTTTTCTTTCTCCGCTCCTCTCATTATTACCACAACAGAGCTTCAGTATCTCCCTCGAGAACAGACGTTCGTAGTATCCACAATCCTACCACTCCTCTCGGGCACTTAATTGTTCTACATAGTCTTTCATCCTTTATGCAAAATTCCTCAAGACATCCCAGAGTCCAATCCACTGGAGGTACCAACCAAAAATAGCAGTAGCAGCCATCGATAACAGAACAGCTTCTTCCCCTGCTCCCAACCTTCTTCCCATCCTGAATCTCGGGATTATGATTCTCTTTGGGAGTGCGGATCTTCTTGGTCGTAATCTTCGCAATGATTCTCTCAGTCTAGCCGCGAAGGGTGCTGCGATGTTGACGTCTTGTGTTGCAGGAGTAGGAGAGGGAGGGTTGACTTCTTGTTGCCCAGGGGCCAGGATTAGGAGGAAGAATATTAGGAGGTAGAAGTAGAGAAGCAAGAGGAGGATGAGGGATTCTCTCATTTTTGCTTGGGTATGTTGTAGTTTGTAAACTGTGTTTTGTCGAGAGAGGGATTTGGCTGGTTGGAGAGGGACGAGGTTAGCCTCTGGTTTTGGGAGAGCATTATTAGCGAGATATACATAGAGGGAGGGTTGATGAGAGTCATGGACAAGAGAACGAGGGAGGGAATCACCTTTCGAATGCACTTCATGATTGGAATTTGGAACTGTTGTTGACTTTTTGGAATGTACTTGATTCATGAGCCTCTATTATCTACTCACATTCCTCAAAGGGAGTTTCTACCTATATACAAAAGCACCGACACTCAAACAATCCCCAAACGCCGCCGCAAAATCCAAGTCTAATCATCCATCTAAACACATCACATTCCATCTCCTCACTTCCTCACACTCTTCTTCTCCATCCCAGTCATCAAACCCCCAACCTTCGTCTCCACAATCTTAAACCTATCCTGATCACCAAGTCCCTCCTCAGCCCTCTTATACGCCGCCTCACTCCTATCACACAAAGTATCCAAATCCTTATCCGACAAAATCTCCTCACCACCCTTATATTTATACACCTCCCCATCCTTCAACAACAACGCCTTCAACGCATCCTCACTCATCTCCTCCTTATTCTCCATTTTCTGCCCTATACTCTTGAACCCCCCTTTCTTAATAACCAACTTCTCAAGACGACGTTTTGCGTCAGCGGAGAGGAGGAGATCTTCTTCGACGGTACCTTTCGTGGCGAGGCGGTAGATGATTACGGGGTTCTTTTGGCCGATTCGGTGGGCGCGGTCTTGGGCTTGGAGGTCTTGTTGTGGGTTCCAGTCTGAGTCGAAGAGGATGACTGTGTCGGCGCTTGCGAGGTTGATTCCTTGACCGCCTGCTCTTGTGGACAAGAGGAAGAGTTTGAATTCTGGATTTGTGTTAAATTCTTGGATCTGGGCTTGGCGGTCTGCTTGGGCGACGGAACCATCTATTCGGCAGACATTCCAGTGACGGAGGTCCCGAGCGTAGTCTTCGAGGATGTCGAGCTGAGTCTTGAATTGGGAAAATATCAGCACCTTGGAGCCTCTCGAGAAGAGGGAGGGTAGCAATCGGTCGAGGAGGAGGAGTTTGCCGGAGGACGATATCAATGTCTCATCTACCTCAAGACCTGAATCTGCCGACCATGGATTGTAGAAGTTATGTGGGGAGTTGCAGACGAGACGCAGTTGCATGATGGGGTTACCGAGCTTTTTGGAGGAGATTTCTTTCTCTGGGAAGGGGTTAGAGGCGTTTGAGGAGAGGCAAATGGGGAAGAAAGACTTACTGGCAAGTTCGAGGGTTTTGGCTCGCTCAATCTCTTCTGTACTACCTTCGCGGGTATCGTCAACTTCTTCTTTCTCGCCCAGCTCCTCGGCCAGCTTTTGCTCAAATTCATCATCGCTGAGAGCGTCTTCATCTGATGCATCAGCTTCGGCATAGACCTTTCGCTTTGTCTTCCTGCCTCGAATGCTGGTAGCTGGTGTTGACTGCCTACTTGACTTTGCAGATTTTGGAGCTGGCGAGGACGATGGCTCTTCTGCTTTCCGCTTTCTGCCTGGCTTTGCTGAAGAGGATGGAGCTTTACGCGCCATCATCTGCTGAAAAGCGTTCTTCTTGGGACTGTCAGACTTTGGAGGTCTTCCTCGTCCATGCTTCTTGAGTGCCAACTGTGCCATAGGAATATTGTCCTCGCTATCCGATTCTTCCTTCTTCGGGGTCGATACTGCGATTGAAGCAGGGCTGACTTTGCGGGACATGGCTGGGGTATTTGTTGCTCCAGTCAGACGTTCCACAACCTTCTCTTCCAGATACGCACGAGTATCCCGAGTCTTGTCGTTGATGACATTGTAAAGATCGGTCTGCTCCTTCGTCATTGGAGCATACAGTACGTATTCTCGCTTCTTTGGTAGCAAATGTTCAACATCTGCCTTGATACGCCGGAGCAGTAGTGGTTGCAGGATCAAGTGCATCTTCTTGACCAGATCTTGCTTCATCTTGTCTTGCAAGAATTCCTCAGTACCTTCCTCGTCTTGGAGGTCGCTGAAGTCAAACCAGGACTCGAATTGCTCCCACTGTGTGAAGATCTTCGGAAGAAGGAAGTTCAGGAGTGACCAAAGCTCTTTCAAGTTGTTCTGCAAGGGTGTGCCAGTGATGAGGAAACGAGTATAGGAGTTGAAGGTCTGCAGAATCCGGAAGAGCTTAGATTCCGAGTTCTTCAGTCTGTGACCTTCATCGATAATGATCATCTCCCATCTGATATTTGACAGATCATTCGCATCCCGGATGACAATCTCAGGTGTCGTCAAAACAACAGGAAATTTGTCCGTTGCCCTGCCTGCTTTGATGTTCTTCATAAGGGTCTTGCTGAAAAGCTCTCGTCGATGTGGTGGTGTGCCGTGATACATCGTGACCGGAACACTTGGAACCCACTTATTAAACTCCTCCATCCAGTTCGAGAGTGTACTGAGAGGGGCAACAATCAAATGTGGACCCATGTAGTTTTCCTCTTCTCTCAACTTGGCAAGCAGGGAGATGGTCTGAATCGTCTTTCCCAAACCCATCTCATCTGCCAAGATTCCCGACATTCCCTGACCACAGATCTCATACATCCATGTTAGACCTTCTAGCTGATAGTCTCTCATGGTACCACCGATCATACATTTTGGCTGCTTCGACAGTTCCAGATTATGTTCTCCCAAAGCCTTGCCATCGAAGCCACTTCCAACGCGGCCAAGGACTTCAGTCTTCTTTGTCAAGATATCCGAGAATGTGGCGCAATTGGCAAGTAAGTCGTCAAGTTGTTTCGCCTTCGCTTCTTTTTCACCTCTCGTCTCTTGTACTTGCTTTCGCTTCTTCAATGCCAATTTCCTCCGTCTCTCTTCTGCTCGATCGTTCTCTATCCGTACTTTCTTCTCTTCCTCGTAGAGGGCTTTCTCCTCGGTTGTAGCGAACTCTGGGTCGAAACCATCTTCCATTGGTAGGGACGGTGGGGAGGACGGAGGAGTTGACTGTCTTGACATTGGGCTCGAGGGTCGTTCAGTATCACTGGATGAGGCGCCCATGTTTAGCTCTGGTCCAATGGAATTGCAAAATAGCAGTATAGTGATGAGGAATACCGAGTCTTTCTGGAATTGGTGGATCAGGAGGGCGATCGAGGTAATCAAGGTTCAAGGATCTGAAGGCTCGGAAGCTGGGAATTGATGCAAACAAATCTGTAAGAGTTAGTTACTACTTTATATAACAATTTCCATTGCATATCTTCATTTTCGCGAGAGCCGACGAAAACACTTACCAATTTCTAAGTCAGAAAGTCAATGTCCGAATTCTTGCTCCCACGATTCTGCTGGTGGCAAGATTCCTCAATGTCGGACTGAAGAAGATTGACTTGGCATCTAAACAATTCAATCGAGAATGTCCCAAGATTGTTGTTCACAAGATTAAAATATTCAAGTCTTATCAAGAATATCAGTCTCGTCAGGCCCGTCAATCATGAAGAAGTTCTGTCAGGCATGGAGGCGCGTCGAGAACGCGTTGAAACGCGCTCGCGAGAAAAAAGTCATGACGTCTGCCTGAAATTTAAGCCTAGTCCGCAAGAAGCACAGTCAGGGGGATCCGAGCAATCATTATTATCTGTGCGTCCAATTAGCGAGATTGGAAAGGGGAGCTCGGGGTCAGATCTTGATTAAAGTTTGTATTGCTTGCTGTGAATGTTAAGGATAGTTTGGCTTTGAGGCAGAATCCCCTTTGTCGCCGTACTGCTGACAACAATGCTCGCACAATGGATTGTTGTTGTCAACGTCCTCAAGTCACTCGGTTTTGAACAATGAGGTTGAGATTCAAGTCCAAAAGCTCTTTAGTCCCTCACTTTCAACACCCTCTTAAAATGCATTACCTCGAGTTGATTTAGAGAAATCTCATGACAGATTTTGATCACCAACACAGGAAAATTACTTTTCCAGGGAAATGCTATGAAAATTGTCTCAGGGTTAACTGGGACAATGGTATGCAAGGCGTGATCACCTTGACCAAAAGTGAATTTCCTCGAGTTGACTTAGAGGAATTTCTAGATCAAGTCTCGATAACTGAAATAAGAATTTTACAATTCTTAGGGAAATGCTATTATCATTATCCAAGGTAAGATATGGCATTTATCCTCAACTCCAACCTGACTCGCCCACTGCCAACACCAATTTGATTCACTCACTATCAACCTATGCATAACGCAAGAGCAGCAGGCTGGGCTTTTGGGGTTCATATATTTACCGTCAACACCTTTGTTTCCACCATTGCGCAACTGCATTCATCGCAGCATGATTCACCTCAATGCGGCAGTCCAACGCAATCCATTATTGCCAACTCTTATAGCTTCACTGCTTCAAAACCTATGAAAATAGCCGCCAATTCAATTCACTTCATTTTACAGCTGCTATCATCGTTCGCAATTCTCAAGATCCGTGAGACGGCAAGCACTCCAATACACTTCACAGCGATGTGAGAATCAGATGAGTGTAATCTCGCATTATCATGGAAAATCAGGCTCTGCTAAAATCAGGCTTTGCGCTTTTTGTTAAGTATGAGACATCGGAAATCAACGCTAAACAAACTGCCCTAATGGCAGAAACCGACCTCTGCAGAATGTACGCTGGCTGTCAACCCGTACACTTCTGCAATGCCAATCTCATTCGTCCGTCTATCAGATCTCTAATGCTCATAATGATGAAGGGGGAAATTCTCGCTGTAGTAAAAAGGACGGCAATAATGAGAAGAAACGTAGAAGTCAAAAAGCAAGTGCAAAACCATCGCAAGTATGTGTAAAATCGTCCACCATTCTTTCCTGTCACAATTCCATCCACTTCGTCACCAAGTATTTCGCCTGAGTCGGACCATTCGCTTCGTTCGCAGTGAAAAGCCTGACAGCAAAGAGTTGAGATGATGACAAAGTCGTCCAGAGTTGTTTTCGCCGAATTTTTTCGCTCAAAGCATGGCAAACCGATGGGCAGCAGAGTAAGCATCCATATGTTGGCCACTCTTCAGCTCGAGTGCGACTGCAACACGCTCCCACTTGCCAGCTTCATCAGCAGCAACAATGTCAAGGAGCATATTGTCGATACGGTCATCGAAGATAGGTGTGCCAGTAGGTGCGCCGTTCTGACCAGGCATCTTGGATCGCTGAGAGAGAGGAATGAAGACCATGCCGTTAGCCTGATACATCAAAGGAGCATTTCGGCTGTAACGGCTAGTAACACTGCACACCGTCAAACTAGGCTTGTGACCCTTAGCGATACGCTCATTGTTCAAAATCTGAACAATCTCGGGGAAGCTCTTGCCACCAGTGTCGTAAAGGTTGATAATGGCAATGTTCTCTGGATCGTTCGCGCCATAGCCTCTCTTGCATACCATATCACCCTGTCCGCGAGTCAATCCTCTCTTCTTGAGAGTGGCATCAGACACTGTGCTTTGTGGAACCATGACGGGGTCTTGGTTCAAGCCCCAAGGCATGGCTGCGCCGGAGTACCGTGAAGCTGCCCGATTCTTCCCAATATTGTTGAATGGCTGGCGAGGGCTTGATTGCCGGCGAGTGCGAGTGCGGGTGCGGTTGGATGGGAGGTTCTGATAGTCCTGTTGATTGAAGAAACGAAGTCAGCAATTAATTCATTAGATAAGAGAGACAATCAACTCCCAGAATCCATGTCAAACTCAGGTTGAGGTACTTACGTTGCTGCTGAATTGTGACATACGAGCACGAGACTTCTTGTTGAGTTCAGCTGACTCTGATCCGCCGTCCACGAATAGCTCTATTAATTGTTAGTATATGTAGAACAGAGCGATGTGGTATTTGTGACTTACCCTCTTCATCGGAATCTTCGTCCATCATTCCATGAGCTCGAGAGTGTCGGTCACGTGGTCGGCCGAATGGACTCATATCATGTGGCCCAACCTCGTCATCTTCGCCATCGTCGCGCTCAAGTCCACCATAGTCAGATGCAGCTGGGCCATCAGAGTGGAAGCTAGGTCGACGCTGCATTGGGTACGAGCTGAAGTCGTTGCGTTCAGGGACGGAGAAGTCGTTGGTTTGATCGGGTGAGTGGCTTGGGTGGAATGAATCATTTGTAAAGGTGTCGGGACGCTGAAGATGCTCTTCGGCATCATATTTTCTCTTTGGGCTCATGTTAAGGTCTTGGCGCTTCTTCGTATAGCCTAGCTCAACACCACCATATGGGGATTGTGCTGGTCGACGCAATTGGTTTGTAGACGGGATTCGTCGTCGAGCAGGCATATCGTATGTAGAGTTGTTATATGGTCCTCGAGGGGAAGAGAATCTGCGGGCGTGAGAGCGCGTACTTCCTTTGCCAGACTCAGAGTAGCTTCGGCCTTGATTGATTTGCTCTTCGTAAGCTGGTAAAGATATTATCAGCGAAGAACAAAAATAGATAATAGCAAAAGATGAGTGGAGGTGAAAGTTTATGTAGAATGACAAACGAAGCAAGGTGGTCGAGGGAATTTATATCCGCAACGACAATTCAATTCACCTTGGTGAGATGAGACCGCGAAGTGAAATAGGAAAGCGCAACTTACCACGAGTGTACATGCCAGTCGGGTCATAAGCAGGTCGAGGTGGGGCATAGGTTCCGGTTCGGTATGTGTATTGGGGAGGCGATGGTTCTCTAGCTGGAGACTCCTCCTGGTTGGCAGAGATGGGTGATATGCTTCCTTCGGTACCTGGAGAAATGGATTGGGATTCGAAAGAATTTACGCCGCCATCATTACCATTGTCGTCAACGGTATTTGCGCGAAAATTGCTATTGTCGTCAACGGTAGGTGCCTGATAACGCTGCTCAGGACCAGGCGAAGGAGAGCGCGACATCTTGCAGATAGATGGGGTCGAAGGATGTAAGGTGAAAAGAGGAGCGAAAAGATGATCGGCGAAAGATGATGCTTGAGGAAAGATGGGAACGAAGCGAACCCGGGCGACGGATGATCGGTTCGAAAGGGAAAGGACGAGCGGGGAAATATCAGTTCGAAGCAGATCCGCTCGAAACGAGATTCGGTGTAGAGATCGGTTCGAAGCGGATCGGTTCGAAACAGGATTCGCCGAAGAGATCGATTCGAAGGGATATCTAAAATGCGCGCATTAGCATCGGGAAGATAACATGCAGAAAATTTCCTACTTACTCTTGCGACACTAGAGCATCGCAAGGAATCTTATTATCAGAATGTGTCTGCGCTTTAAAGGGGTTGATGTTTTGATGAAAGGATGAAAGGATCCAGGGCGAGAATCAAAGGTCCACGTTGGGAGTTGTGGAAAAGAGTTGAAGGATAGAAGAAACTGGAGACGCAGAGGAGGGGTATTTATAGAGCTCTATATCCTCGTTAACGACCGACCGCGTCTATCACCGAACGCAGCCTCGTCATTCACCGACCGCAGCCTTGTCTACCACTTAACGTAGTATCATCAATCACTCAATGCCGCGTTGTCAATTGCCAACCGCAGTCTCGCCAACCATCAACTGCAGTATCATCAACTACTCAACGCAGTATCATCAACCACTCAACGTAGCATTGTCAACTACCAACCGCAGCCTCGTCTACTACAAACCGCAGCCACTCTATACAACTGGCCATACTTCAGATGAGGTTAGGTCCAATAGAACTATGGCATGACATAAGTTCAAGCTTGTTTGCAGCAATGTTCAAAACTGTTCTTGACATTTTGCGACATATCATTCCTAAATATCGGGTTGTAGGATAGGGCATTTGTAGATTTAATCGAGAAGACATGTAAATTGAAGTGATTTGAAGGGTATAATGTGTTTGTTTGCTCTTGGTCTATGACTCTCATGATGAGAAGTCGTGACTCGTGACCTGATCAAATGCTTTGAAAACCATGTATTCATCCCATGTTGACAATGTATTCCTCCTAGGTAAAAAATACTATAGCTAGGATGTATATGCTGGTATCTCAATTAGCTAAGCGTAATCCTAATTGTTTATCTTTGCTTTATATCTTTTCATTACCAAAAGTTATAAGTTGGAAGCAAATACTTCAAGAGCTATGCATTACTACTATGCTGAAGATATTATAGCCACTAAGCTTTATCCTTGGCTTGCAGTTTTTCATTGTCAAAAGTCGTGACCTGGAATTAGACACTAGCCATTCCAGCCATGTCTATATCTGCAAGATGTTCTCAAAGTTCAAAACACAAACAATAGCAAAACATGAGCCACCATGGGATAGAACATGAAGTCTTGATATCTTGGTCTCGAATTGATGGCATTCTAACTCTTCAACTCGAAGTTGAAGAATGCCACATTGATTATGAGAAGACAAATCGACGCCAATTCTTTCCAAGCCTGGTGACACCCTCATCCAAGCTCCAATCCTTGATCTCGCATATCTTGCGACACATCTCTTCTAACCTTCTATCCATCTCCTCCCCGGCAATATGCAAGTCGCTTTCGACCAGTAGTTGGTCATCTGGTACGGCTTTGATGACTTCGGCAGCTTTTGTGCTGGCTGGACCAGACATATTGATCGCTTCCGAGAAGGAGAAGAAGATCTCTGCTGGAATTGAAGGATGAAAATACTGCTTCAGAGGTTCTGGTGGGCCGGAATATGAATGGAGACATATTCGAGGAGGGAATGGTTTCGGTGATCGTTCTTCAATTGCCTTGGAGGGCTCATCATCCTCCGGTGGCGGAATATTTTCAATTTTCTTCTTTTCCTTCTTGCTGAGCACCTCCTTCTCAAACCCTTTCCAAGTCTCCTGAAGGACGTCGAAGACAACACCATGAGCTTGAACCCCGTGAACAGAGACAGCCCGATTCAGCTCACCAGCCAGCTTGAGTTGAGCTTTCAGGACTGTCTTTTGGTGAGCCATCTGTACTCGATGTGGTGTCAAGCGTCGCCCTTCCCTTCCACCAGGCGTTAAAGTTTGGTCTCTCGACTCTTCTAAATCCGGTAACCACTCTCCGGGTAGTCGAAACGACTTATCCAAACCAATTTCTCCTACTAAGGAGATAGGATAGCGTTCAAGATAGGTTTTCGTCTCTTCAAGGAAAAGCTTCAGAGACCGAGGTTGTGGAAGTGAGTCGAAAAATACGGTATCCTCTGGCTTCGGTGTCAAGACAGATTGGTAGTGGCGAGTCTTGAACTCTGAAGTATCTGTATCGGTAATCGAGTTTTCTGTATCGTCGTACATTTGGTGCGAGAACCAAGGATGCCATCCGAAGCAAGGAACAAGACATCGGTCCTGGGTGCCATTCTCCACATCCAACTGGCTCCTCAAACCATATTCTTCAGCAATTTGAGCTACGAGTTCTTGATCTTGGCCTCGAGTAGCCATCACTGTGAGAGCTCGTGCCTTCATGTGCGGTATGGATGGTACCAGACTCATACAATCACATGCAACCACTCCATCCTCTTGATGCCGCCCAAGACCAAAGGAAAACACGAATAAACTCTCCTAGCTCCTCGTGTTTTGAATCTCCTTCTTCATCTTGGACAACAGACATGAAATCGCCATCATCTCGAAGGAAATGGCACTCCTCAATCCAATCTACAGTCTGATCCTTCCATTCCTATTCATCTTCACAATACCTATCGCCATCCTAGCCACCATCACCACAGCTTGTGCCTTCTCGATCACAATCACATGCAACCACTCCATCCTCTTGATGCCGCCCAAGACCAAAGGAAAACACGAATAAACTCTCCTAGCTCCTCGTGTTTTGAATCTCCTTCTTCATCTTGGACAACAGACATGAAATCGCCATCATCTCGAAGGAAATGGCACTCCTCAATCCAATCTACAGTCTGATCCTTCCATTCCTATTCATCTTCACAATACCTATCGCCATCCTAGCCACCATCACCACAGCTTGTGCCTTCTCGATCCTCCTGTTCCGAGTCATTCTCGTGTACATCGAACTCGCTTTCGCGGTCATTCCTCACTACCTCCTCGGCGCGAAATCTACAGCGAAACAGCTACAAAGGACGAGGTCTCTGACAAATACTTCCGGAGGACGCCGGAAGAGGAGGAGAGGCAGTACAAGCAGCAATGTATCTGCCACTGGCATAATAACACCGGTCTCCAGCGATAGTGTGATGGGCTTAAGTGCTGGACCAACACGAGACTACGAGGGCGTGGGAGGATGGAGAATAGACAACCCTTCTGACGATGATGCCCTATGGACGAAAATCAATTCTCGACTCGAGCTTCCTGCAGATCATGTTAGGCGGCACCATCGCTCCTTGACATCTAGCAGCATACCTGGCGAAGGCACATCGAGGGTGAACAGGAGCTATAGTCCTGAGGCTGTCATGAATACTTCGAGGGCGAGGACCCCGCCAAGTTCTGCTGTCGTGGGGATGGGTGAGGGGTATTTTCCACATATTCCGATAAGCCCGAAGAAAAGGAACTCTTCTACTACGGGGAGCTCTACGAGTTCGAAGGGTTCTGGATTAAGCATCAAGCAGAAGTGATTTACCGGAAACAGCTCAAGACCGCAATCACCAATGTCCAGAAGATCCTGGGACATTTCGAAAACCAGTTCGGCAGCGACGCGCAACAAACCCTCGAAGATCGGCTAGCAAATGTTCTATCGGTGGTGGAAGATTCAGGATTATGAGTTATGACTTTATGATAA
The DNA here is from genome assembly GCA_900073065.1 of Phialocephala subalpina. NCBI lineage: Eukaryota > Fungi > Ascomycota > Leotiomycetes > Helotiales > Mollisiaceae > Phialocephala > Phialocephala subalpina. The sequence continues at coordinate 604,449 of FJOG01000020.1, read as the reverse complement.
CGACCCGTGGATTTGAGATTGGTGTTTGGGTTTCTGGGGCAGAGAGCATATGGAGTCCAAATAATTCTTTGTACAATGGATTATCATTCAACTCGTACAAAGTCATTCAACACTATTGCCCATGGTATCCTTCAAGACAAAAATGCCTGCCAAACACGCCGTCCAACGCCGAAACCTACAAATACTCCCCAGCTTGAAACTCAGTCCTACAGCTGCTGCCAGAAGTAGTTCGCGTAGAAATACCTCGAGAACTTGTTGTCCAAGCTGACAACATTCACATCCCCCTTCTTCTCATTATGAATGATCGCCTTCGAGTATTCCCCCGACTTGTCCTTCTCAATATCAATGCCTAACCCTCTGTAAATCTTGAGCTTCAGAGTGATCTCATCATCAACCAGTCCTCGCCGTGCATTGTCTCCTCCATCAACTCCTTGCAATTCCAATTCTTGTAATCGTGCCTGTAGGTCGGCGAGTTGTGATGAAAGGCGCTCTGACTCAATTTCTAGATCATTGGCTGTCTTCGCGATTCGGAATTTTTGGGTGTCAAGAGTGGCGATTTCGGACGCGTGGGCGGTAGAGGAATGGGATGAGAGGGTTTCGAGATGATGATTGTTGAGTGTTGTGAGGGTGCGGGAGAGTTCTGTTTATTGTCAGCGTCTGATACTCGGCTCGAGAAGTAAATATGTACTTTTCAATGCGCTCTCTGCTTCTCGGGCTCGTAATTCTCTAGCCTGCTGAAGTGTAGAGAGTGATTCATTGATTCGAGATACTGCGAGCTTATCGGGTTGGATGTTGAAGTTTCCGATTGTGTGGTGGATGAGCTGCGTTTGTTAGCCATGCGCTGTAAAATGTTGTGGAGGACGTACAGTTGCGGGATCCTCGTCAAGAAGCATTATAGCGGTATTCTGCAAGAGCGATGGGTCTGGTACGTGTTTGGAGGTGATCAATCATGAATTCAACTTTTTGTTTTTGTTCTTTCGTCGCAAAAATGAAGCTCGAGATCTCCAAAGTAAACATCCTAGTCGGTAGTCGGTTCCTGCCGTGTTGACGAGGCGACCAACTTCCGTCATCGTCACAAGCTCGACAAGCCACAACGCCACACCAGGCTTTCACGAACCATAAACTTGGGAAACATCCACTCGTAACTTCCTTCTGAAATACTTCCAGAGTTCATTTCGGAACATACGGGATCAAGATGTCTGGATTACCATGTAAGTTATGACAGACACAAATGTCCATTGATACGGAACTTCACACTCGTTTTGCTATTTTCATGTACGCCTTTCAACTGGAAACAGCTATGCTAATCAGACATGTTCCTTTAGATGCTGCTGATGCAGAGAGGTCAGTCTCCAGTCTAGCCCCAAACATCCGAATCCTCCGACCTGTCCCTTCTGCGCAATTCGAGTCTCGAAGCTAACTTTGTATCAGCCCACTCAAACCGGCCGAGCTTCAAGTTCTACGCTCACAATACGAAAAGGAAGGAGAGCATGTAGGAGTACAAACCAAATTCAACTTTGCCTGGGTAAGTTTTAGCCTAAAGATCAGTCTTGTACAGTTACACTGACAGTCTCGCAGGGCCTGATCAAGTCAAATACTCGTAATGATCAACAGGAAGGTGTTCGCCTTCTCTCAGACATCTTCCGAACCTCACCAGAACGAAGACGAGAATGTCTATACTACCTAGCACTCGGCAATTACAAGCTTGGAAACTACGCAGAGGCACGGCGGTACAATGATTTACTGCTCGAGAAGGAGCCAGCGAATTTGCAGGCCAGCAGTCTGAGGGGTCTGATCGATGACAAGGTGGCGAGGGAAGGACTGATGGGCGTAGCTATCTTGTCGGGTGTTGCTATTGCTGCCGGTGTTGTGGGTGGAATGATATTCAAGGGAGTAGGAAGGAGGAGATAGTGATGTGGGGTAGTTTTGGGAGGCAGTGGTGGTTTTGATGGACTTGTTTGATATACCAATAGCGATGGGACGGTGTAACTGTACTAATAAACTCTCAACACTCGAATATATGACTTCAGTTATTGCAACAACTTGCACGACGTATTTCTAACAGACTGGATGTCGGTGGTACAACCACCGCTCTTCAAGTAAATGAGCATACTGTGATGTGAGCTGCCAAGAACCCCGAATCCCTAGAGAACATTTACCATGTGGAGCACCAAAAGCTTCTAAATAGGTTCCAGCTTGATAGAGAATGATCTTCCCGAAGCTGGACCCTCAAACCATCGAAATCCTCAACTTGTGGCCCGTTCCGAACTCCGTAAACTGCCGAATATTGTTTTGGAAGTGGACAGAACATCATAGAAATCAACACGTTTTGAATCAGAGTGTGACTTCCCACCCACACAAAGGACACCTACTGGTCTAGGCTTCAAGACAAACCTGCACAGCCATATTTTGCCTCTGTCTTTGCCTACTCGTAGCTTGCATGTGCTAGCTCTCGGTTGAAGGACAGGGATTCGATTGTGACGCAGCAGTTCCGATAGGAAGTCCAACATCTCGAGCCTGACCTTTCGTCTTGAAAACCACGAGATCTTCGTTCTGGAACATCAAGAGGCATCCCCTCGTTAAACCTTCGCCACACGACGTACGAATTTAATTCGCATACCTACATGAGTCGAACTCATCGTTGTACATTCACAACCCCTCTTCAGCTTGCTTGATTATCAAGCTCCATAGGTCAACTACGAGGCAGTTCCGAAAGGCATTTTGCGCTACCACGATTGCGCCCCCTCGTCCCTCCAACTAGATTGGACAAACATCTATCAGCTTTGCGGAGAATCAGCACTCTGATTGTTCTATCAAACAGTCGACATTCTGGCGTTCAGAGCATTAAGAAACACGGGCCTGGCATTGAGTCTCGGTTTGGCAGCTTATCAAGCATACCAGGGCGTTCGAGAAGCCATGGCAGACAGAGATCATTCAATGTCAGGTACCGGTACCAGACATCTTGACGCTACGGGTCCCAGAGAAGTGGTGTTTTGCCACCAGTGTGCGAATGAGTGGTACAGAGATGAGCATGGCTTAACGTGTCCAAGATGCGCGGGAGAGATTATAGAGATTGTAAGCATCACTTTCATTGTATCAAATCTGATAACAGAAATACTGTCAAATCTTGATAAGGTTCTAACATCTATGCAGGTCACTGCAGATAGCGATCCTCGACCGTTGCGCGATGATTCTCCTCCTCCCGATTTTCGGTCTCTCCACGGCCATTACCCATTCGCGGATGATATACCTGACCCCGAAGAGGCAGATATCGAAGAACATGTTACCCACGGACCTGGAGGCTCTATAATGTTTTCAAGAACAATTACATCCTCAAATGCAGGTGGCCCGGGTCGCAGAAGAAATCCTCTAGAAGATCATCCAGATCCTATTATGCGAGACTTTCAGAATATGGTTGGCAACATGGTTGGGCCAGGATTTCGAGCTGGGCCACCGGGAAGATCTGGACCTGATACTCTATTCAATCAAGGACCATTTGTAGGTGGATTCCAGTTAGGTGGCAATGGTGGACCACGAGCCTGGGGTTCAAGAATGACATTTACAACTGGTGGGGGACACCGGCCAAGAGACGCAAATGGACCTCAGCCGGCTGGACCCCCAGTTGATGACCTTACTACGTACGCCTCCCCTCCTAGAGTTTCCCCTAATGGCCGTTCCCTGTATATTGTTAGTATTAGAGCACCTCCTGACCAACTTCCCAGGATTCTTTCAGGAATATTTGGACCTTTAGGTGCACCGGGCGGACAAAACGACAGAGGACCTGGTGGCATGCCTCCTGGCCTCCAGGCTCTATTTGCGTCTATGCTAAATCCCGCGAACGCACGCTCAGGAGATGCCGTTTATACTCAGGAAGCTCTCGATCAGATCATTTCGCAGTTGATGGAACAACATCCAACTTCAAATGCACCTGGTCCAGCAGCTCCCGACGCCATTGCATCACTTCCAAAAAAGAAGCTCGATGAGAAGATGCTAGGTCCTGAAGGCAAAGGAGAATGCAGTGTTTGCATGGACGATGTTCACATTGGCGACGAAGTTGTGGCTTTACCTTGCTCTCATTGGTTTCATGAAGTTTGTGCAAGCGCTTGGTTGAGTGAGCACAACACTTGCCCGATCTGCAGAAAAGGCATTGATGCAGAGCATACGCCTCCTTCCAACAGCCGGAGATCAAGCCAGACCGCATCGCCAACAACCAGAAATGAGCACCGAGCCAATAGGTTGAGCACATCGAGACGAGGATTGGGTCCAATTCTGGGGCGAGAGAACTCCAATACAGACAGAAACCAAACCAGGCTGGACGCCATCCGGAGTGCTTCTCGCTATTCTCCCACAGAAGAAGCTCCGAGTCCAAGAAGATGGCAAGTCATCGGGGATGGTTCGCCACGTGCGGCTACTGCTTCACCAGACGACGACTTTGCAGCACCTATGCCAGGCTCCTTCTACCGCCAAACTTCAGACATGAGCGAAAACCAGCGAGATACCAGACGGGGAAATACCAGTGGCAGCGATCGATCATCGCGAGATTCACGAAGAAGCTCTCATTCGGGAGGAAGTGGTAGTGGACCTGTTTCCTGGCTTCGCGATCGTTTTGGTTCGAACCGACGGACTGACTAGATTTCTTTTCTTCGACAGGTCACTACTTTACTTGATTGCATCGTTGCACATGCACATGCACTTCACTTCACTCTACTTGACTTTTAATTTAGCTGCGTTGAGCATGGAATGGCGTTATTTGGGGATGGCTTGGCCGCAGCTACAGTTCAGCGGCGGTAGGAATGGGGCCATAAAGCAGGGCTTCGCACATTGAGTTGGTTTGTTAGCGGTATAGCGAGGGCTTTGCTACGGCAAGTGACATGATACGAAGCATGGGACGACGGATATACTTGTCGTTTTTGACAAATTGAAGGCGCGAGCGCGTGTGGATTACTACAGATATGTACTCAATACAGAGACTCTCGTCAAAGCAACTGCAGACCCGTGTTCGCCTTCACTCATCATCTGCATGATTTCAATCATGCGAACTATTTTCTTGTCAGCTTGTCCCTTTCCTATCTTGTGAATCATCGTAAATTGGGGATTTACCAATATCAGCTTTCGCCCTAATGAACAACGGATCCTTAGCCAACGACTCCTCCCCATTCTCCTCCTTCGCCTCCTCCCTCAAAATATTCCCAATACACATCGCCTCGAGAAACGCCCTGTGATTAAACACCCACCAAACCTTCGCCTCACTCTCAAACAACATATACAACAAAAAGAACGCATTAATAGCATCATGCGCCGCCTCCAACGCTCCTCTCACGTTTACCGGCACTTCCGCCGACCCAGACGAATGCAACAACATCACATTGTGGAAATAATTACTAGTTAAAAACAGTGTTTGGCGAACTATTCGTTTGTTGGATTGAGCGAGGACGGCGATGGTTTCGGAGTCCCAGGAGCGAAATATGTCGGGGAATGAACGGTAGACGGCGCGGAAATCGGCTATGAGTTTTGTTTTTTGGCGGGGCGTGGAACATATTGGGAGGTCGAGGGAGCGTGGGGAGCAGATGGTTTCCTGCACGAGGTTTGCGAGGGTCCAGCAGCCGCGGATGTAAGCTGTGTCTGTGGGGTTAGAATGTGCGATGCTGGAAGAGTCGTCAATGAGGTCTTCGACGTTGACGTCTGTGTGTGTAGCGCTTGGTGGGAGGGAGAGAAGGACTGTGAGGAAGGTGTCTTGTAGTAAGACTGCTTGCCAGAGTTTTCGACGGACTTGTTTATCGAAGATACTGGCGTTTGGACAGACGATGTTGGGGTCTCGATGGAGGCCCATGGCGTACGCTTGTCGGATTAGGATTCCGGCAAAGGCCCAGCCGTCGGAGGCGTGGTTGTCGTTTATGAGGAAATAAGTGATGAGGACCATGGCTTGGATGGAGCGGATGGAGGCCTTGTTGAGATAGGAGCTCATGCGGAGGGATTGGTGGGCGGCTGAGACGTAAAATTCAGCGGTTTGTTGGCGCTCTTTTGGGGAGGTGGTTGTGACGAATTGGGTGCCCATTGCTAGCATGGCGAATATCATTGCTACGAGGGCACCGTCTACTCGGTCTTTCTCTGGATGCGGTAGGGACCAGAAGTGCTCGTAGTCGGCATAGAAGGTTTGTCGATGTATCATGGGATAGACTGGGTCTACACACTCGAAATAGCGTTCTAGCAGGATATCGGCTTGAAGCTTTTCTGGGAGGACAGAAATGGTTTCTGGTAATCCTCCTTGGCAGGTCCAGTAATTTGCGAATGGATGCTCAGAGCCGATTCCAAACACATTCGAGGCTGTAGGATGCGAGTATGGGACGTTTGATAGCAGACCAATAGAGGAAGATGTTGAAGCTCTTGATACACTTCTCTCTTGCGGATCGGGAGCTTGCTTAGGCCCTTCGAAGCCATTTGATAGCGAAGCCTTTTTCTTGGGTGGTTTTGTCATTCGTCTAGCATTGCTGACAGAACGGTTGGTCTCTCTGGCAGGATGTCAGATGGAACGATTCTTCAATAGAAATTGACTTACTCGATGACATTCGCAACGTGAGCATATTTACATTCAGTCTGGCGTTTTATACCTGCAAAAAACGTCAATCTCGAGTTTCGAATAACCAGCGCTCTCAATCTCTCAGCCTTGCTTGGACTGTCTCGACCGACTTCCTCTGAGCAAGGACGATAGTTGGCTGATATCGAGAGGATTTACAGCATGTAGTATTTGAGCCTCATCGAACCGATTCGATTGTGCTTGACAGGCTGGGAGATTGAAAACGCTGCTGAATAACTGCTGGTTGAAACATACAAGCTAGACAATGAGGGCGTCCTCGATCACACTGTTGATATTCTGTCAGTACTATTGAAGATCCACGGTAATCAATATGCAACATCCCGGCTTAGCATAAGCAATAAACGATGTGATCCGTCTATCACTGTAACTGTGCACGAGAGTGGAAAGACTTTGACCAAAGACATATCTTGAGAAGGCAACATTGTCGCATTATACAAGTGATTTGGCTTGGTCAATTGCAATAGGCACATTGGTTGTCACAACCGACGTGGAAGACCACAAGTCTAGCATAGCACTTGCAAGTTTTCAAGACGCCACTCTTGGACCAGGAGTCTTGGTTAAATTTATCAAGAATTGAGCTTTCATTAAGGGAAGAGGCCTACTTTTGTTTTTCTTTCCACGCATTCCTCGCAACTCAGAGTCGGTTTGTTCCGTTTTTGCTTCTTCTTCGGGGGTTCGAGTGATCCATTCCCATCCTCCTGCTTGATTTGCTCGATCGGCGGGGAAGCGACGAAGGTGTTCTCGGTTGTTGCAGGGGAGATTGCCTGGCGTGGATATTGTCCCTGGTCCATCCTGACATCAATTGCATGTTGCTGCATTCATGGTTCAGGGAATAAGGGCTTGTCTTCCGGCGGGAATAGCCAAGTATTTGAAGGTTAATCGGTTTCCCCGCACCGAGCTCGAGCTCGTCATGCCGTGGAGATATCCGAAGCTCGGAAGCTCTTGGCGTTTGGGAGACCCCTGTTTCTCGGTTAAACTAGTATCTTTAAGTGGCGCCGTCGCGAACGCGTCAACTTCACGCGTCAAAGTCAAAGTTCGTGAAGAGGTGGAATAACATGAAAGTGGATGATTTCGACATTATCGCCAACTACACCCTCCACGCCCGAAACGACATTTCCGATGACTAGGAAAACTGTCTAGGTCTAGAAACTTCTCTTCCCAGCGCGAACTTGGACAGCTTCGAAGCTCTCCACCTCGCTCAGGAGAAGCTATTGTGGGAAGTAGTTAAATCGGCAGCAATCTCATCAATTGATGATATACCCTCCAAGCGAAAGCGGATTCTCAGAGGTACAGTTGAACAACATCCGCTCATCTGCCTGTGGTATTAATGCTTGGTTAGGTACGCCTCTAAAGAAGCAGGACACCACATTCCAAGCCCCTCCACTCAGTCTCGAAATGCCGTCTGCGTCTTCGCCAGTCCACTATCCTGCGAGCTCTTCTCCGCCGCCAGTAAAGCGCGTACATTCGGAGAAGTCTGCTGAAGTTAGGAAACCGAAGACAATTGGAGGTTTCTTACAGGATGACGACTCAGACGATGACTTCTCACGAGCGGAACCCGCCCCAAAGCGGAGGATGCTAGAGAAGTCACCACGCCTTGAAGAAGAACCTGAACTACCAAGACGGTCAGAGACACTCGCAGATGGAGAAGAGCCAAGACAAAGACAGACATTGAGCGGGGTTCTAGCGTCTCTAGCGCATAATGAACTTCCAGAGCCCGATGTACCTGACGAAGTCGATTTGTCGACTGAGGAACCAGTGGAGGAGCCTATGGACGATTTTATCGACATCGACTCGACTGCTATACCGGCCTTCCTCGCCAAGAGAATTGGTAAGACCTCCGAAATCGTCACGTCCTCTGGCAAGTCAATCACTATACAGCAACGACGGAAGGCGGCAGCCGTGCCTTTTGAGCAACTAGTTGCAGCAAGATCAACTACGAAGGCTGGTCGTGCGAAGAAGAGCTATTACGGGATTGATATCCACGAACTGATTGCCGATGCATCCAAAGAGCAGAAGAAAGCTGCGGCATCAAAGGCACCTGCTGTTAGTGAGGTTTTGTCTTCTGTGGAGAATGTGAGCACCAAGAAATCACGGAGGACCCTGATGTGGACCGAGAAATATCGAGCTAGGCATTTCATGGAACTATGTGGAGATGATCGTACGCATCGTCAAGTCCTTAAGTGGTTGAAAGCTTGGGATCCTATTGTATTCCCGAAAGCGGCCAAAGCCAAGCCGGCTGTATCTAAGGGACCTGGAGCTGAAACGGAAGATGAGAAACCGCATCGAAAGATTTTGCTCTTGACTGGACCTCCTGGCCTCGGCAAGACGACTCTAGCGCACGTATGTGCTAGACAAGCGGGATACGAAGTTATGGAGATCAATGCTAGTGACGAGAGAAGTAGCAACGTGGTGAAGGGAAGGATAAGGACGAGTGTTGGTACGGAAAGTGTCAAGACAGGCTCGACGACAACGACGAAGTCTGGCCAGGTCAAAAAGGTTGCTCAACCTCTGTGTGTGGTGGTCGATGAAGTTGATGGCGTTGTCAGTGGGTCGGGCGGATCAGGAGAAGGAGGTTTTATTAAAGCTTTGATCGACTTGATCCTTTTGGACCAGAAAAACTCAGGCGATACGTCCTCCAGCACCGGGCAAGTGAGAAAGAAGAAAAAGGGCGACGACTTCAAACTACTGCGACCATTGATTCTCATCTGCAACGATGTCTATCACCCTTCCCTAAGACCTTTACGCCAATCCAGCTTTGCTGAAATTATCCACGTTCGAAAGCCTCCCCTGGACGCTGTTGTTACGCGTATGAAATTGGTATTCGAGAAAGAAGGAGTCTCTTGCGACAGTGACGCAGTTCGAAGACTATGCGAAGCGACCTGGGGAGTCGATGCATCAGAGTCTCGGAAAGGTCGTGAAACCACAGGAGAAGGCGATCTTAGAGGTATTATGGTAGTTGGAGAGTGGGCAGCAGGAAAGCTGAAAACCTCCACAAAAGATGGCAGGGCGAGACTGACGAGGAAGTGGGTAGAAGACAACATGATGAGTGATCTCTCGCACGGAGGAGGTGGTGCGAGAGGAGTTGGACGAGGCGGTCCTAAGGAAGTCGTTAACCGCGTCTTTCTCGAAGGTGCAGGCTTTCCAAAAATGACCTTCATCAATCCACTTCCTGGAATCTCCAACGAACAACCGAAGACCCAACTTGGAGTTGCTGAGCTGGCTAAAAAAGCTGGCATGGACCGCCTGCGAGAAATGATCGATACCAGCGGAGACATCGATCGGATTGTGACGGATATCTTCTCCGAGTACCCCAATCAGCCATTCAACGATGACTCGATACTGTCGAAGCCGGATGCGGCCTACGAGTGGCTTCATTTCCATGACATTTGTTCTTCACGAGTATTCACAAATCAGGACTTCGAATTGGCTCCCTACCTCAGCCAACCTGTCCTAGCATGTCACAACCTTTTTGCATCACCCGCTCGCCATCATTTCTCTGGTAATGATACGACGAAGAAGTGGGGCGAGGAGGAGAAGGAAGAAGACCCATTACCGTTCACAGGACCTCGAGCAGATTATGAGGCTCACGAAGCAGAGAAAGCGAATCGTGCTGCGATTGTTGAACTCCAAGGTAGTCTCAACGCAACGTTGCTGCGAAGTTTCAGAAGTCCCGAGGACATTGCTACGGACTTGCTGCCATACCTTGTCAGGATGCTGACACCGGAGATAAAGCCAATCGTAGTGGGAGGAAGTGGTGACCAGAAAGGCATCGCCAGTGTTAGGAAAGAGTCAGAGAAAGCAATGGTCAGGAGATCAGTTGATGTTATGAGTGCTGTGGGGGTCATATTCGAACGTGGCAAGTTGGAGGGTGATTTTGGTTACGGAGCGACACAATGGGTATACAGAATGGAACCGTAAGTTCTCGCACATTATGATGTCCAAGCACTCGCTAATTTGACAGACCATTGGATAGTCTGGTATTGTTCGAGACCGGTGCTCCCTCTGGATTTGTTCAAGCACCTGTCAGGTACGCCGTTCGCCAAGTACTCGATCAAGAGTATCAAAAGAACACCATTGTTCGGGAAAATGCCGCCAGGCAAGCCAGGTACAAAGCCGGCAATCCGAACGACGACACCGAGGCTGTCTTACAAGACAAAGAGAATCCGATATATCATATCCAGGATGAACTTACAAAAGTCAAGAAGGATTTCTTCGGAAGAGTTGTACGAGAAGCAAGACCTTTGCAGGAGATTGATGGTAATGCCACTGTGGAGGGAAAGCAAGGCAAGAAGGGGCGAACGGAGGAGTCTAAGGTTTGGGTGAGCTACCATGAGGGGTTCTCGAATGCTGTAAGGAAACCGATTACGATTGAGGAATTATTGAGGGGTTTGTAGGGATAATGAAATTCATAAGAGTCTAACCCAAGTTTCCCTGCATTTCAGTCTTGCCTTTTTGGAGCTAGGCCCATTATCGGCTTCTATGCTGTTGGAACGAAATCAAATTTCAAGGCATAGTGTACCTCAAAATCTTGGGGGAAACCCTTTCCCTCTGGGTCAGCAGTATCAATGCAGGCAGACAGCAGGGATCACAGTCAAGGAAGTCTGGGTTTGTGAAAGCATGAATTCATCAATTGCTAAGTGCAAACCCTTTCATGGCATTCTTGGTAGACCTGTCGACGACCTTTGACAGCAGTAAAGCAGAGTCAAGTCCCACCAATATTGCTCCATGCTCAATCAGCTCGAATAAGGAACCACCCATTGTGTCCAAGCAAGCAAGCGCCCATAAACAAGGTCCCATCCATCCACACTTTCGTATGTATGACCATCTGTAAGTACGTCTATCGAAAAGTCATGTCTATCGATAAGCAGGACTCATCTCAAAACGGACTTCCAATGTCCATCTCACCCAGGCCAATTCACAAATCAACCAACGTCTCAGCATCACTACCACCACTCTCACAACTCTCAACATCCTTCTTACCCACATTTCCTTCCTTCCTAGCAAGAAACCATCTCATCTCCTCCTCACCCTCATACTTCCTAACCTCATCCCAAAGATGCATATCTCGCTTGCACCTAACACACGGAACCGCAGCAAAGAATCGCTGCTTGACCAACGTGTAGTTATTGCCATCGGCCGTCTTGACTGTACCGATATACTCCTTCTCTGAAACTGGCTTCTTGATTTCGCCGTTCCAGACTACGGGAACACTCATGGTGGCTTTGCCGGGGAGGTTGTAGGAGAGGTTAGAGGGATTCTTGGAAGTGGATTTGACGACGGCCTTGGACTTGGTCTTGGAGGATTTGGCAGTGGGGAGGTTTTGCTCGAAGCGGAGGACGTCATGGAAGGTCTTGGTTTGGCGGCGGACTTGGCGGTAGACGGAGATGCTGTTCTTGCAGTGCTTTGTTGGACACTTGTAGACGCCCTCCTGTGTGAGTGTGAGCAAATATCTCTTCATATTCTAAATGCGATATTTTGTGTATGAGGCTCCGGGAAAGTGAGGTTTGAGATCGAATACTGGATGAGATATCACGTACCAAACCCTCGTTGTAGAAACCTTGCTCCTCTAAGTGCATATGAGCATCGTAGTCGAACTTTTCATGCTTGGCCTTCTTTAAGTGAAGGAAGACTAAGAGCTGGTTGACGATCTTTGGTGCCATCTTGTCGATTCTGTCGTATGACCTTATGTGCCTGCTTCTTTAATAAGTCTATATCTCAGGTCCCTCTGCTTTGTCTCAGTTAGCAAGTCCTCTCGGTGAAACGTGTTTCCGGAAGACTTACAATTATCGTCGTCGGCCGATAAAAAGTTGGGAGTGAGGTGAGTTGACGTGGGTTGTCGGAAGATCGAAGGCGGGGTTTTGTTGTTTGCTCGACAAGGCTGAGGCTGAGCTCATGCAGGCAGAGAGAGCTGCAGGTGAATGAATGCGGATTTCGTCACGTGGAGGGCGTTAAACAATGAAGCTGAGAGGATGCAGTTGACGAGGCAGAATCTGCCGACGCCCGAGAGAGGTGAGATGGTTTTATCAAAGAGTCCAATTGGATCCACGTGGGGCTTGATGAGATAGGGAGTGGAACGGCGACAGGCACACTTCTGGATTGAGGCTTGGTGGGCTTTTTGGTCTCCCTCCGCCTATCAGCTTGGTATCCAATGATGGAATCTAGTTTCATTGTGACGTAGAGTGTTTGTCCTATTATATTGCTTTTGTATGAGGACTCGATATTAATTTCACTATCAGAGGTCTTGCTCCGAGGCAGATTTAACAGGTGAAATCTCCCTTTGAATTTGAGACTCTCCTAACAACTTATATAAATCCAACTTGTGGCAAAGCATCGTCCTATTGTTTGTACCTTTTGGACATGAGCTCTTGCTTTTCTGTTTTTTTCACAGAAAGCTTTGATGCCACCATTTCCTCGAGATACCACTCTCCTCACAACCGGACCCCACCTGATATCGTTCCCCTCATTAAAGCTTCTCACTTGACCGTAGAACCGCGTTTCATTGCAGTTCATACAGGGCACAGGTCCCAGAAGTTTCTCGCCTAGAAGCGTGTATATCCTGCCTTGTTCGTCAACATCCCCCTCGCGATCGAAGCCACCCCAAAGAAAAGCAACAGAACACCTCTTAGCCTCGGCAAGCTCTCCTTTGTAGTCGATAGGAATGCGCACAACTTTTCGTTCTCAGGTTGTCTTATGTCTGTGCTCGAAACGTAGAACGTCCTTGCCGTACCTCTCCGTTGAATGAAGCTCGGAAAGACATTGTCGGTAGACTCGAATTCGCTCTTTGCATCGTGAACAGGAATATTTGCCAAAGTATTCATTCTTCTTTGAGAAGCTCGAAGTTTGTACTCGCTGCTTCACTCGAGTTCGTAGAGTTTGGTGTTAATTTTTTCTCGTCCGTGATGTCCAACTGAGAACGGGATCGGAAAAGGTTTCGGAGTCGCCCAACAATATCCATCTTCTCGAAGCAAAGGAGACTACTTTGATTTTGGAGGTTGCAGAAATTATATCAGAGACTCCAGAGGAAGCTGTAAGTTGTCGTAGACTTCTTCTGACAGGCTGAAATTTGATGCCGCTTCGCCTCTTGAGGCATCCGGAATGTCATTTATAAAAGATGTAAATACGACGTGGAGCAGTCGCAGTGCGTAAGAACATTAATGTATAGACGTAGATGTGTTCTGGAACCTTTGTTGTTATCATGGACATCGACGGAAAAGAGGCCGGAAACGGGAGCTAACCCGGACTAGAACCTCATGACAAGAGGTTCTAGTCATAGGGCTGATGACGGTGCCAGGTATGTCATCGAGTCTGTCCGCTCCAATAATCCCAGATCCAATCTCGTTGTGAAGTGAAAGCGTTTCCAGGTAGTCAATCCGAGTCTCCTTCCCACGCTGCTAATTCGTTGAGGAATGCTCCTTCCTCGGTCTTGAACCTTCCAAATTTGATAGGAGAGGCGATGCTCATATTATCTACACCCAGGACAAGATATCGAATCAAACTCTATCTTGTCGATGAGTTCATCGGTTGGATGAATTATCCGCTCAGACGTCAGGATTTTGTAGCTTTTCTCAAGCCATTTTTCGCGCAATGTGGCCAGATCTGTCCATTCTGTTCTCTGTAGACGAAGAGAGCACATTCGTTCACCCCGACCGGGTTCTCCATGACACCATTCCCTACCGAATAATAATTGTGCTTCAATCAGATCATTTTCAGACACGAGGGAAATTTGAGCATGTCCTTGAAGACGCTACTGCATCAATCGTATCTGCTCCACGTCACCCCTCGATTATTCGGTATCGCGGTTCGACTGCCAGCACATTCAGGAGATCTTACTGAGAAAATTGCTTCCTCTTCTTTGACTTCGGGATGTTGCTTCGTCGAAAGTTCGCTCCAGTGATGACCATTTTGGTACCCAGAAACATTCTCGCTCTGCTGGCATGCCATGTCGAAATTGAGGTATTGGATATCCCCGATCAGCGAGGACATTGTAGATGTTTATATTTCGAGCAATCCAGAGCTCGCGAGCCCGCAAATGGTAGAAGATTGTCAAATCACAAGTCCTTTCTCATATACCAGGCTAGTGCCGGTGCTGGTGATAGATCTCTAGGATACTTGTCTGCCTCGAGCTGTCGACATGTCCCGTGGCTAGAGCCTAGGCGGGTACTGCTAGTTTGAGGTGATACACGTCAAGACAGTAACTTCGTGGGTTGACACTTGATCATCTCGAACTAAGTAGACATCATCTCCAAACCACCTAGGTTTCGTTCTGAAGTCCGCTGGAACTCTCGACACCGTCCTGGGAGAAGTGGCCAATCAGAAGTTGAATGAAAATGGAAGCCGCGACCCATGATTCCATTTCCTATCACTCCACCAGTTCCATTTGCTCCCGCAAGAACGCAGCTTCTTTGTTCATGTCGTCTGCCGAGCGAGGTTTTCTGTCCGCATCCTCGATTTTGGGAAATTTCCCAATTGGCGTAGGTCGCTTCAGATCCCATAAACCTCCTCCAACGTTGCCTTCTTCGCCCTGCAGCCGATCGTAAATCCCATCGCCTTCGTCACTTGAGTCTTTCGTCCTCGGAATGATGTGACAATGCACATGAGCAACTGTTTGGCCTGATTCAGGGCCATCCTGGATCGCGATGTTGAAAGAGCCATCTTCGAGCTTGCCTTCTGCACCGTCGTTCTTGAAGTAGTTCTTTGCTAGCATCTTCTGGACCCTTTGAACTGTCGTAAACAGGTCAGAAACCTCCTCAGTTGTCAGGTCGGTGAGACGTCGAACAGCCCGGTATGGAATCACGAGGACATGACCAGGCAGTATTGGCTTGATATTGACCAGGGCGTAACATAATGGAGTATTGTAGAAGACCTATCGAGGGTTTAGCTGATGTACAGCATACAAAGAGAGGTTTGAAAGGTACTGTACCTGATCAGTGACCTCGTAAGGCCCGAAATGGATAAGCTTTGACGACTTCGTAGTCATTGTGCGGAGGAAGGGTCGACCAGGGATGGGGGGTCTCGGAATCATAGCACAACAACCAAACTCTCTCCCTATGACACTCAAGATGGCCAAAACCTTAAGGTTATTGCGATGTTTGAAGCTGATGATGTTTGCATTGGGATGACGAGGCTGGGAGTGATGCCTCGCTTCTTAGGCAATAATTTAATCTCTCCGAAACCCGCTAGCCCCCGTTTTCATCCTTCACTTCGCTCCTCATCTATTCGAGAAACAACTCTGCCCGTGAAGTGTCGAACTCTACTCACGCTTCCCTCCTTGCATTGTTTCGAAACATGGGGCGACCAAGCAAAATGTTTACCCGCGACGGCGGGCCCCTTGGTGCAGGCACGATGCCGACGGGAGAAATTATATCTGGAAACATCGGACGAAATTATTCCATCTCCAGACTCCACGACGCCCTGATGCGGGTCCTATATAAGTTCATGGCGAGTGCCAGAAATTCTGACTTTTGGCCTTCTCTCTGTCTCTGTATCCAGTCTCTCTTTTCAGGTTGAATCCAACTTCACAGCGCCAGTTCGCTATTCATTCTTTTTGCACCTGCGTGGCCAGCTGCTCTTCACATTCTCTCAAACATGTTGCGATCACTCTTCCTTCTGAACTCTATTGGTTCTGCCCTTGCTGGCACCATTTTGTGGGATGGACGCTTCAATGACATGACCTCAAGCACTGACCTTGACAATTGGTCTTGGAGTGACCAGACTGGACCTTACCAGTACTACATTGTGAGTCGCTCTCGGTTATTCTCGAATACACTCTTAACTCTTTCAGCACGGAACCGAGAATGTGACTTCCTATGTTAACCTCGACTCAACCTTCAAGAATCCAGCGGATACAGGCAGCACCCAAGGTGTCAAGATAACCCTGGACAGTACTGCGTATTGGAATGGCCAGACGATGAGACGAACGGAACTCATCCCTCAGACTACCGCAGCAATCAACAGCGGAATCGTATACTATCATTTCAGCATGCAACGAACTGACACGAACGCCCCGAGCGAGTTCCGCGAGCATCAAATCTGCTTCTTCGAGAGCCATTTCACTGAAATGAAGGCGGGATGGATTAGTGGAGAGTCAGGAACCAGCGATGCTCTTCTTCGATGGGATGTCAGCTCAGCGACTCAGTAAGCCCGCCTTTCGTATTTCCCCTCAAGGATGTTTGTGAGCAACTTGGAATGTCGAAGCGGGAGGTGTAAGAACAAAAGATGTTGGAATCGTTCTCCACACCGATGAGAATTGGTGGGGTGTCAGCGGGCTCTGGCGGAACTTTGGCGGAGTTCGCGGAGTCTGGCGGAGGTGGCCGCGAGTAAGGACCTTAAAAGCTGACATATTACAGGTGGAATACAACATGGGAAGCCGGTGTTTGGCACAACATTGCATATGCTATCGATTTCGATGCGGGCTCAGTCGCCTTTTACCAGTAATCAATCCTTTTCTTTGTCTCGCCTCTTGAATTTTGCTGTGTTGGGAGCTCCCGAAGAGGTTTCATCCTTTTCGGCTCTTAACGTCTGCAGAAAATATAGTACTAACTTCTTGAAGCTCAACCGGCGCTGATGACCTTGTGCTCACCGTTCCAGCTGTCACTGTCTCGGCATCATCTAATGGAGCAGACTGGCATCTTGGTGTTCTTGAGTTGCCCCGAGATGGATACACCGATGTGAGTATTTACTGATGGGCTTGGTTGTGCATTGGCTGACAAACAATATCACAGGCCACAGAGGACATCTACTTCAGCGGCGTTTATGTCGAGAGTGGTGACCTGACCACTAGTGTTGCAGGACCTGGAGGAGCTTCAGCCTCCTCGTCAGCTTCCGCTGCATCGACCTCGACACCAGCAACTTCCTCTTCTGTAGCTGAGGCGTCCTCGTCTGTGACATCAACCGTTTCTTCGGCCGCCGCGATCGTATCCTCTGCTCCAGCAAGCGTAGCTTCATCCAGTGTCAGCGAAGTAGTCGTCCTCAGCACCGCGACTGTCGTCCCTGTGGTGTCCTCAAGCTCGGCAGCCGTCACTTCTGCTATCTCGTCTCCAGTAGTCGCTTCTGCCTCTTCCATCATAACAACACCGACCACGCCGCCGAGCACCCTTTCCACTGTTGTGGCCCCAGCGAGCACTAGCACCGCTGCATCAGAGCCTGAGGACGACGATGACGATGACTGCTACTGATTGCAAAGTCTTGGTTAGAGATTCAGCAAGTATCTCGATTGTACCTGGATAGAGTGAGACATCGAGATGCTGAGATTGATGTCGCAACATACTTTTCGTGTATCATACTTTCAAAAATGCCATTTATTGTACATACAATGCAAATACTTTTTGTTCGCTACCTTATGAGACAAGGATCTCCATGATTTTGGTGCCCGAACGTTTGTGGTGCTTCAGCGTGGCTGCTTATTTCATCAACATCAGTTCATGAATCGCAAGTTGATTTGCAAAATTTTCTTTCGGGAATTGAGGACCCTTGCGGGGAAGGTCACTAATCGAGGGAAACATATACCACAGGGCTGAATCTTATTTTGCATGTATGCTGACTGTCTGATAAGTATCGTTGAAACGGGATACTAATCATCCTCTCAAGTGGGGCATTGCCAAAACAAGCAGACAGGGATATGCTTCGTTTTTGGAAGAAGAATACTTTTGAGAGACCTATATAAGGTTCCTGTACAGGTACCATGGAGCCTTCGAAAGCCCAGGGCAACAAGAGATTTTCTATCTTCTTGTCAAACCTCCTTATTGCCTTCTCTCAACTCTTTCAGCTCTTCGAAACCTCACGATTCAAATTTTTAATCACTAGCTCATCATGGTTCTCCCAACCGTCCAAACAGCAAAAACGCAATTCGTCACCACCAAAGACAACATCAAGCTCGCATACCGCTACATCGGTATTGAGACCGGTGTTCCACTCCTTCTCCTCCAGCATTTTCGCGCAACAATCGATCACTGGGACCCTCTTCTCGTCAACATCCTCTCTCTCACTCGTCCCATCATTCTCTTCGACAATGCTGGAATCGGTCACTCAACTGGAGAGGTCGATGAAAATTTCGTCGCTATGGGCGATCATGTCATCGAGTTCCTCTCTTTGATCAATGTCAAGGAAGTTGATATTTTTGGATTTAGTTTGGGAGGTATTATCGCTCCTTTTGTGAAGTTGAATGGACCGAAGGGGTTGGTGAGGAAGTTGATTTTGGCGGGTATGGGTCCTACTGCCGGGAAGGGGGTTGAGCCTGGGATGGCGGATCCAAATGTCCAAAAATACGCTACGGTGGGTGAGGTCCAGGAGGAGGGTATGCTGTTCCTGTTCTTTAAGGAGAATGAGAAGAGTCAAGCAGCTGGAAAAGCGTGGTGGAACGCATCCATGAACGCACAGCAGAAACCTCAGGCGAAGAGCGACTCAAGTACCTTTCTGAAGGACTCCAGGATGGCGGTGCGGGGATGATGGCGCTCATCACTGCTATGGTTAAAGGTGGAGATGTTGCTAACAGAGCAGAGGGAAGTTATGATAGATTGGGGGAGCTTGATGGACCGGTGCTGGTGGCAAATGGGTATGAGGATATCATGGTGCCGACGGTGAATAGTTTTGTCATGAGTCAGAAGATTCCGAATGCGTTCCTGCTCGTTTATCCAGGGGCAGGTCATGGGTTTTGCTTCCAATATCCGGAGCACTTTGCGAAGCAAGTTGTGGACTTTTTGGATGAGTGGAATTAGGTGGTTGATGGAAAACTGAGAGTAGCTGTTTGGGTAGAAGAACATTTGCTAGTCTATCAATCGATTTGACTGCTTCCAATAAATAGCGTTGGAAACTTGTGTGATTATTCTCGGTAACTTTATGAGGTGTATCGGATTTGAAGTTGTCTGCAGTGCAGTTTCTGCAATGCTACAAAGGTTACCGAGATTAGGACCAGAAATCAGACATCGAGCTGAAGCCATGTATGAATTGTATTTTGAAGATTCGGAATAAGAAGTAAGAGACTGAGTCAAGTGATAGTTCAGTGCAAGCGCTCAAGCGACCATCAACGTAATAAAGCTGGCAAAGGAAAAAGAGTTGATGGTTCTACAAGCGAGAGAGGTGGAACTTTCTCACAATGACATCACGCCTTCCTCATCACCCCTCCTTCCTTCCCACCACAGCCTGCCTTCCCAAAACAACACACTTCTCTCACCACACTAATTCCCACTTATATTCTTCGCTCCCCTCTATTCTAAAAAAGCCAGAAAAAAAGAAAGAAGAAGAAAGCTGCTTTAGAATGGAGGGGAGCGAAGAATACAAGTGGCAAGTAGTGTGGTGAGAAAGGTGTGTTGTTTTGGGAAGGCCATCGTAGTAACAAGATTGAACAGAATTGTAGAGTAATTATTCCAATGCAAAATTGTTTTGATCGCGTCGAAGTTGTGGTGTTGTTGGTGTCGCCGTGCGCTGGTGTGTTAGAGACAATGGCTGCAGCCGTGACAGTCCTGTAGCATCGCTTGATGACTTCTAACCACCTTCCAAACATTAAGTGAATTCACTGTTAGATCATTCCCAACTAGAGGCCTATTTGTGCATGCTAAAGATGATGTTTGCGTCAGATTTCTAGCTGTAGTTGAGAGAATGTATGTAAAGGTGAACTCAAATGCTTCGCTTACATCATACACATGGAGGGGTCGAATTTCCGTCAACAAGACAATCGACCCTATTTGATGTGGAATAATAAAAATAAGCGTTGAAGAAGATGAAGTCTGAAGCCATTTTGTCAGTTTGAGCATCCAAGTTCTGATGTTTGCTGAAAGCGTGGGGTGATCGATCTTGGATACCGATAACATTTCATCGGTCGAATCCACCACCTTAACGCGTCGTAAGTGATTCAAAAACCTCATGCTGGCTAATCCAAATGTCTAACGGTGTATCAAAGATAGGATTCTGGTATAGAATCCGTAGGTAGTCTGCTGCTAATGAGGAAGTTGGGAAAGAGAGGTGAGCGTTGAAGCACCTACTTCTCTGCGGAGAACGCGCGGATGCCGAAATTGAGATGGACTCACCGAGTCTCCAAGGATAAATGATTAGATCACAGCTCAGATCAGAGCCGATCGAAGCGTTACTCAACTTGACCCATGTGCTCCGCCTTCAGTGGCTTCCAGGGTACAGGTCGCTAAAGTCGCTAATTCTCCAGGGCCTCTGCCACTAAGGTTTCGGCGCCTGTTAGGCTCCAAGCCCCTATTTTCCCAGGGCTCGGCCACTAAAGCCCAGGGCACCCAAAAATGTTTCAGGCTTAAGAACGTGCAACCGGCCTTCTTAATTCTCTGGCTCAAAAAGGACATATTTGGGCACCCATCAAGACCGCGGCCTCCTGAGACGTGACAAGAATGATCTGCAACAGAAAAGAGAGAGTGGCATAGCACACGCTGAGTGTGCAAACACCAAGTCTTCGAGGAGTGCATAGATGATAGTGGGACACACGATCTCGTGTTACCTTACTAAAGGTGGTTGGAGAAAAAAGACGTAAGGGTAGGTAAGGAAGTAGTGCTTTCAGAGATTGTTCAACCATATTGTCATTTCATTTGTTACCTCTGCCAGAACTATCTAATGTCCACCAGAAGTAGCCTTCTGTTTGTCTTCAGCAATCTTCTTGACAGCAGGACGTTGCATCAAGCGCTGATCCCAAGCATAATAGTTGGGATAGTTCTTCTCAAGCTGAATGGTATTGGCTTCGTCGCCAAAGATCCACGGAACCATCATATCCCATGTAACAAATGACAGATCCGCAATGGTGCTATTGAGTGTCAGTAATTTCCCAGGCCTGTTGGTAGATCCACGTACCACTTGTTTCCAACAAGGTATTGCTTTCCTTGCAAGAACTTGTCCAAAACACCAAGCACCCGCTTGATCTGGTCTTTATATCGATCTCTCGCACTCGAGATCTGTTCCGGGTGAAACTTCTCGAACCAAGCAGCCTGTCCAAAATATGGTCCCTGACCGCTCATCTGGAAATGGAGCCATTGCTTAACTTTGTACTTCTCGGGAGATTGAGTGAAGGTCAAGCTGTTATTCTTGTCGTAAGTCTCTACAAAGTCAGCATTTGCTTCTACCAAAGCCTCGGGATCATTGAGTCTCAATTATGACTCACTCGATGATGGCGACGGATTCCCAGAGAGTGATAGGCATGCTCATGGTTGTTGTTTAGTACTTGATTCAATGAAAACAAGTAATAGCGTCTTATTGGGCGAGCGAAATTCTCTCTAAGCTTCTTATATACTTGAATTCGGAGCATTTCCCGACTAGCCTTCGTTATGATCTCATGTGGGGTTCAACACCCCACCATATGGTGGCAGCTCAAATCATATAAGGTCGATTTTCTAGAACGATCTGAAGGGCAAGTCCCCGACAGAGATTTAAAAGCATTGACCAATTAAAAATTGACATAAGTCATTGCCACTGCAAGATCAAGTCTCAATCTACGACCGCGCGAAGCTAATCGACCGTCCCAACTGCCGGTAACCATTATTCATGGCTTTGTCACTCGGATCATTGGATAATTCGGGATGAATCAAAAACGGACCAACGCTTGAGTATTGGTAGTAGACCATCAAGGTTCTGATCGTTTGGAGTAAGTAATATATTGTGCTGTGCAATTGTTACCGACCTGGCTGTAGTACGTTGCCTGACAAGTCTGATGAGGTTACACGAGAATTGCATTGCTTTCATAACAAGATAGACTCTCGGTTCCATTGCCTCGAACTTTTCGAGACCTAAACCATTGAAGACGTGAAGAGCTACCCGAGACAGGACAGAAAGTGCTTAACATAAGTCTGACAGACAAGGAGGAATTTTCGGAATCCACTGTAGAAATCATGTCGGATCCTGACGATGCCCCGTCGGAGAGCTTCCCATGACCGCAACATGCAATGATCGCAGCTGGAAGTTTCAGATCCCGCGAGGCTCCGTGCCACACCATCCAAAGGTTGCCATAGAGATTCCATACCGATTCATTCATGACCAGTAACCCTCGTCTTCAACCGCCGCTGTCGCTTGCTTCTGCTCAGCTCTCTTTCGTTTTGCCGTTCGTCTACATGACTAGGACGATCAGCAATGGTTCGTACTGGAAGTTTGTGATGCATACAATACAAAGACCTCGTGTATCTTGTAAGTCCTGCCTCAAGAATACACCATTGCATTGCTCTGTGGGCTTCTTGCATCGAACAACTTGTGAAGCATGGTTATGGCCACATTCAAAGATCTGAATGACTTGATGACACATTTCGACAGTCTTTCTGGGGGTGTTTGGATTGGTCGACGTGGGCAGATATTCGTGGCAGCAAGCGCAGACTTTTGAAGCGACCTGGCATGAACTCCGACTGAGCCCTCGCCTTATGAACGAAATCCCCTCAAGCAGCAGTCATAATCTAATATGAGTAGAAAGTCATCCAGAGACAGGTCCGGCGATTGTCTGCTCTAGAGGGTGTGACCACAAACACTGCGACCATATAGCGGGACCGAGGTCTTCAATGCAATCGGAGGGGATTCCAATCTGTGATTGCGTCTCCTTTCCAGGTGAGGACCACTTCCTTGTCATTGACATCGCCTCCAGTATATTTCAAGCCGACTTCTATACCTTCCAGACCTTCTTTCTTTGCTCGGGAGTTCCAGAGCATCTGCATGATCCTGCCCTCAGGCGTGCAAAGGACATATCCCATCGGCCACCGACTTCTGTGAAGTGCTTCTCGTACGCCTTTAGTTGCAGATTTCTGCGAGACAAGCAGAGCTAGTACACCAGCCTCTCTCCAGCCTGCGGGTGCGCCTACAAACGCACCTTCCAATTCCCTAGCCTGAGCTGGATCGATTTTTCTTGCAATGTTTTTGCATTGAACCAGAACCTTCAGAGGCTGAGAAGCGGAAGGCAATGTCCATGAACCGAGAATATCAATCCCGTAGTCTGATTTTCCCCCTATGCGTTTGAGAACCATTCCGAGCCGCTCGAGTGCAGATTGCACAGTGTACTCATAGTGGGTCCCGACGTATGTTGTACTCTTCGTATCCATGTCGATGTGTGATGCGTACTCTAGGAAGCTTGGAAGATCATGATGGTTGGGAGTCTGTGACTCAGGGTAGATAATGTCTTCCGTGGCACCCACAGCCACAGCGTTTGTAGCGTAGCCGCATCTCGATTGCTGCACAGCTCGGAAGAGCCGCATGGAAGTGCGTCTAGAAAGCATGGAAAAGGAGGTTGGTGTTTGTAAAAATCATGTGATAGCTTCCATCTTCTCATTGTCAGAGACTAGATAGAGTACTGGAATTCATCAAACGGACATGAGATTGCGCGTCCTCTCCATGTTGTTGAATTCTACTCTGTTGTTAACGTTGAGGTCCGAAAAAAATCTGGGAGATTTGGAGGAGGCTGAACTTTACCTAGCCCCACTTATTTCTCATTGGTTGCTGGTAACTAGCGCCTCGGAGCTTTGCCTGACTTCAGCCTTGCATCACCAGCAACAACTTCAAAACATTCGCAAGGTTTGCATCCTCTCAGAATTGTACCCGCCATCATGGCAGATCGACTAACGCAGCTACAAGATGCGGCTGATCAGGTCAGTTCCTTCAATTCATAATTTCTCAGCTGCTAAGTTCGGCACAGCTGGCCCAACAATTCGTTGCTTCGTTGTATTACGTCCACAAGCACCATGATTATGCGCTTCTTAGCCCCACAGACAGACTGGTGACGAAGAATGGTGGCAATACGGCACAGGCAGATGATGATAGTATTAAAGCACCTTCTTGGTTTATTCCCAGATCTCAAGCTGACAGTCTCCCTAGTTGACCCAAAGCCTGCGGACGTTTTCAAGGCAGGACAACGTGAGCTAGCACAAGACCTGATTCTCAAGGAACAGGAAATCGAATACCTCATATCTCAACTTCCTGGCTTGGAAAATAGCGAGAAGGATCAAGAACAATTGATCAAACAATTGGAGGAAGAATTGAAGGCTGCCGAGGTAGAGCGCAAAGAAGCTGTGAAGGAGAAAGAGGCGGTCTTGGCAAAACTCGAAAGTGTCATAAGGAGTGTGAAGAGACCATAGGACTTTGGCATGTGGGTATTTGAGATGATTTTAAGAACATCGGCGTTGTGGAAATACCCCTGGTTGGATTGCGAAGGCGTCACGGAGGCAAGACAGCTCTTGGGGATTGCGATTACCGGTATTGTCTATTTACGTCTATACGATCATCAAACGCCATTTCATCTGTCTAGGATGCGAAACTGCACGGTTCCTCTGTTGTGACGGAGCAACGGCAAGCAAGCAGTCCCTGTCTACGAGCTCTTGAAGAACTGTGGGAATATCGCTCTAAGCTCCTCCAAATGTCTAATTTGATTCTTACAAGCCTTTTCTGCTGGTAGAGGCTCGTCCGCCTCAACAAGGTGTGTGGCCGTCCAACCCAGCTCGTCAGCCTTTTGACAGTTCAAACCCGAATCATCTAGAAAAATCAGCACTACAGTTGTTTGCAGGCAAGGGGTATCTCACCAACGAAATAGCAATCCTTATACTCATCTACGCCCGCCTCCTTCATGGCTTTTGCGTACATCTCGGGGTGTGGCTTGCATATCATCTTTTCCTCAGCATAATCACAGAAAGTCAGGCCTTCAAACATATCTTCCACGCCAAGTAGCTTGACAACTCGGTTGGCATGTGTGACATAGGCATTGGTGAGAAGCCAAAGTCTGACTTTGCTCTGGTCGATATCTTGAAGCAGCTTTCGCAAGGCTGGGTCTGGAGAAATGATCGACTCGAGAGGTATAGCATCGTCGACTTGGCGGTTATATTCGAGGGGATCAATCTTATGATGGCGAACTAAGCCTTCAATAGCAAGACCATATGTCTTGTAATACTCTTGGTGTAGCTTGTAGGCGTCTTCCTTGCTCAATTCTAGGTGCTTCATGAAATAGATATCGATGAGCTCTGTCATGTGGTCGTGTACCCTTTTGCCTGACATCGTTAGCGATATAGACTATTTCCGAACTGCAGTGAGACTCACTCTTTGGATAAAGCTGTATGGCACTCAGTCAGCTCTGCAGCATAGATTTTAGAGTACGCTGTGCAGACTTACACAGTTATCTATGTCAAAGAAAAACACAGGTTTCTTGTTTAGCGCCATGGTCGAAGCTTTTCTAAAGTGCTGTAAACCTGTGGGACACCTATGAATGGAAGTGAAAGAACGTCTATAACTACTTGACAAAGATGAGGTTCGAAAAATTATGGGGATTCATTCTGCAGCTGTGACTGAAAGTACCAACAAGGGGGTGGTGCATTCAGTGGTGATGACTCCCAGTGGAAGCTTAGCCGACCTCTTAGCGCGGCTCTTGCAGTGAGTAAACTTAAACTTCGCAGTCGCGCTGGACTCAACTCCTTTTCATCTTCCGACATTCATTCTTTAACAATCATCGACTCGCCCGCCGACTCAGCAGCAGACGGTGTGGAGTAGATTTGCATTTTTTGGCTTTCTACATTTGGCACACTTTGCACGTTGTGCTGTCATTATCCTTTTCGCTGCGGAACATTCACTAATCTGTCAGGATGGCCCAAGGGGCTGTGGCTACTATGGTTCCATCAAATGGAGCGCCTTTGACGGCAGAGGAGCTTCGCGAGATTTTGGAGTACGATAAAATCGTGCAATTTCGAGACGCCATCTTCGCAGGCACACATCCTCGCATAAAGATACCCGCTCACCTGGTTACCTCGACTCGCAATATCGCATCACCCAGCAGCTCCTCCACACCCCGAGCAAATATGCCAGCGCGACATGCGACGCCAGGCGCTCAACCCCCCTATAACCGAAGACCCGGAGGTGGTGGGACATTGGCATATGCGACCTCTGGTACTCACAATGAAGAGGCATCATCGTCTCTGTTCAACAACAAGTCCCCTTATAACCAAAGACCCGGAGGAGTTGGGACTTTGACTTCATCGGCCTCCAAGTCAGAGATCAACCCTATCCTGCTGGAAAAGTCTGATGACCTTATCAAGGCCGAGATACAATTACAAAGGCAAAGATTGGAGCGTGGATTAAGAGAGCAGATTGAAAAGCAGCGTCTGGAAGCAAAAGCTTTGCTTCAAACCTCCGAGTCTCTGCCCAACTTTGATCTTTCTGAAGTATTGTCAAAAGCTCTTGAAATTGTACATCCATCTACTTCTGCGGAAGCCGAACCTTCAGTTGGTGCTCGCTCTGCTAGCGATTCTTTTGATGAGAACACTTTCTATTCAAGTCAGCACGACTCACCTATGTCATCTGCTTCTCCTCGGGCGTCGGATGACCCTGTTGTAGTTCAGTCACAGAGTGGGCAAACGGTTGACGAGCGTCCCGCTGAGATTCACTCTGCTCAAAACCAAGTTGAGGACCGGGAAGTGGTTATGACTGGTACTTCGCTATCCAATAATAAGTATCTAGCAACACCAGCTCAATCGCAGCCACACTCGCAGAACGCGGCAGATAGCACAAATCTTCAAGTCTCCCGTATGGACACTAGCAATTCTGATTCTAGCATGGCTGAAGTAGCCTCTGCAGGCGGCCAACCCCCAGGAAGAGTAACCCCCCCTATCTCCTGATTATCCCTCATCCCATCATCCCATCATCACTTCATTCATCATCCTCTCCCATATCAATGTCCCGGAATCTGAAGGACAATGGCAGCCTCAACTGAGCCCAAGCACTGTTACCTCCTTCAAATGATGAACTACATGCTAATTCAGAAATGGCAGACTACGAACCATGGTATTCTTCGACAGGCATTCGATGACGTGGTCATCTCACCCGTGATGCGAGCTCATAACCTATCTCCTCTTGCTCCCCAACCTTCTCGAGTTTCTCCGCTTGCTACCGCCAGAGACCCTCCCATGCTTCGAGACACTGCTGCTGTCGAGGAAGTACAGGCTCCCCAGGTTACTGCTCTACGCACTCAAATCGGTGGCATATCCAGTACAGACAGCTCGCCGAAAGGCACTAAAGGTCCTGACAAGAAGAAGGAGAAAAAGAAGCAGAAAGGGAAGCGTAAGGCTAAAGACAGTCTTGATACCCCAGACTCCCCATACATTAAGCCGGAGCCTCGATCACCCTCCCCGTACGCGGTCGCCCCATTACCTCGACCACAGAAACGACAGCGCCAAGCAGGTCAGTATGCGGCAGAGCTAAACTACGACGAACCTAGGCATGATCCGGAGGAAGTGATTCAAGGAAGACCAGCCGAGCAATACAGAGAAGTCCCAGTATCTCGGGAGTACGAACGAGTTGAAGAACGCTACGAACCCGAAGTACGCCGGCCAGAACCTGTGTACCGCCGTATTGAGAGAGAAGACGATGGATATAGGAGAGTTGAGCCACCTGAAGACGAGTATCAACGTCTTGATGGCGGGCAATATGCGAGACGTCCCCAATCTCCAGCTGTCTTTGCACTCCCCTATGTACCTGGCGAGATCCGTCCCAGAGCAGCTTCTCATGCGATTACGGAACGAAGAGTCTACGAGGAGCCACGCTATTACCGTGAACCGGCAATTAGGGCTAGCGTTCGACCAGACGCTGACCGCGAACGATCAAGATCACCAGTCATGCGCCCTCCCCCACAACCCTTACGACTTGTGGTTGATGAATATGGTCGCAAATTCTACGAACCCATCCCAGCAACTTCTATGCGACAGTCAGTTGCTCCTCCAATTAGGTACCGTGAGCCAGAAGTGGCGTACGAGAGAGCTCCAGTTCGAGCGATCTCTGGTAGGGCCCCTATCGAAGTCTACGAAGATGAAGGTGTTGTCTATCGCAGACCATCGCCCGCTTTAGCAGCTCCACGACGTGTTGTCACTCAGCCTGAGTATTCAACAACCTCTCAACCAGAATATCGCGAATACCGCCAGAGAGAGTACTCAGTTCGTCCAACCGGAATGGCCCCACCAGGAGAAGAATATGTCCAAATGAGAGCTGCTCCCGAAAGACGGCAGATGAGCCATTTCGAAGAAGCACCTCGTGAGTATATTCGAAGAGCTCCTAGTGTGCATCCGGAAGCTGTCCGATACGAGGTGCCTAGGGAATATGTGGGAAGAATGCAGAGCGTCCGTCCTGAGGTGCCTTTAAGAGAGTACGGTGCTAGCGTGCGGCCTGAAGCTCGTAGAGAGATGCTTCCACAATCACAAAGAGAATCCAGTGTTAGGCCGGTTGATGCAATACCTCCTCGCAGGGAACACTTGGTGGGAGCTGAAGGAGAGAGATACTATGGAGAGGTTCCTAGAGGGAGGGCAGCTGAGATTGCATTCATCGAGAGACCGAGAGCCAGAGAGTCTTCTGTGCTCGTCTACGCAGATGATGTGAGGAAGGAGGTGTATAGATAGGAGGAACTGTCTTCAAACTGTCAGAAAGAGGTCTGTGAACTTGTAGGTTCTCTTCACGTGTATCGCGAGAAGTGACAGATCAGTTGGACGTGCAGAAAATTGTCGGGTACCACAGCGATGTATTTTTTAGTAATGAAGCTTGTAAAAATAGTACAGTGTCCCCGATGTGCAAAATAACCGATATAGAGCAGGTGATTATCTTACACTTGCTGGGACTTTATGAAGGGAAGGAAACTGAAGCTGAACTTCGAGTAGGCTCTGAGGAGAGTTTTAAGATATCACTAATTGTTTTGCTCCTCTACGGTCACATGCCCAGTCTTGAGGAATGTGCCTGAATTTCTGGTACTTTGATATGTAGGTGGTTTTGAATAGCACCCCAGTCTTTCCATCCGCACAGTGTTCAATATTGAATTGTTGTTTTGGGGCTGATGTGAAGTTTTAAACGTCACCCCATACTAACGAGTAATACCCGGACCAAAGAGGCAAGTGGGCTCTCTCGAGCCGGCGCTGGGTGCCGGAGCAGCTCGAGATTCTGTTAGTCTGTTGATATATAAAGGTCGAGCTACTTGTACATGAAGTCATCATCTCTAGGTTAAGCTGAGCAGCCTTCAAGGCGAGGTCTTAGAATTTTCCGCTGATCTTTACCATTTCCAACAGCTCAAACGCAAGCCGCAAGCGATCTCAAAATGCACAGATCAACAAACGGACACGACAGGAAAACTTCTGGAACGGAATCTGACAATCGGGATGTGCTCTTTGCAGTCGGAGGTCTGGGACCTCACATCCGTGAGACACCGTGACATCTTACCACGTCAAGCACAAATAGCATTTGAATCCATCATGACTAGGAGCGTCAGCTACACTAGGATCGGTATACACTTTTGCTGGCTCCGCATGGACTGCTATCTCCAAACCAATAACCAGGAAGTTGGCCAATCTGCACGGCAGCAACTCGAGTTGCCGACCTATGGCGTTCTAGATCCGTAGGAGGACAGAGACATCAACCAATCTTCCTCCACATCTGCGGCAAAACGGATGAAACCCGCATCTCAATATCTCACTCGCATGCCACGGTACCAGATGCCAAATAAGATACGGACTTGTAACCCAGCTGCAGTCTGTTCTCCAATCCTCCAATCCTGATTGCGAAGCGACACAATCCTCAGTGCCGTGTCCGGAGGAGCAGAAGGGAAGACGTGGTGCCGTTGTGGTCAACAGGAGATCTGGGATACCGTCCTCGTAAAGTCCGTGTTTCTTTTGGCCACGCTAACCTTGAGACCAGCCAGCTTGGTTTCTCCATGACCATGATGCTTTTTGGACAAAAACCAGATCTGAAAGAGTAACTTCTGGGCCCGTCGTAAAATCGTAAAGTAGATAGCGTCCCGCTACCCTGGCAGGCTTTGTAAGTAATTACCGGAACAATCGGTTTGTGTTGTTAACTTGTTGGTGAATGGATTGGTGACCCGGCCGCTAGATCGCTGAACGGATGACTTCTTGATGCTTCGATACTTTGGCCTGCGACGACTCCCGCAACACAACCACCAATTCCCTTCTCCGAACCTCTTGATATTCGTTTCACCGCGCGCTCGTGTTTTCGACCACGCCAAAAGAACAAATCATCTTTCTCGCTCCCTTTCCCTGCGCTTTTGTGGATTGCTCGCGCCAATCTCCTGCCTTGGAAACCCCTGTTGTCGAATCGTGGCAGTGAAGGTCTCTCGCTTGTTCGCTCGTTCGCTCGAGGCAGTCAAAGTGCTGCTGCTTACTTATCCCATCAGCGTCCCAATCGCTCCCTTCTACGGACGCAGGCACGAGACTTCTACACAACACAACGTCGCCTGTCTTGACAGACGTTTCCACCATGAACAAATTAGCAAACATGCGGCATTGGTCTGAGAGGATGGGCCCTGGATTTGGTATGTCCAGGCCAAACATGAATATGACGGCCATAACACCGCAACATAAGCCCACCCACGGCTCGTCCCCAATCCTCTCGCCCACCGCCGCCGAGACACCTATACACTACTCCTTCAACGTGCCCTTTGCTTCTGACCTCGCTGGACCCAACGTGGAGGATATTCTATACGCGACTGAGCGGGCGGTGGAACGATGGACACACTCTGCAGACGCGCCTGACGACGTTCCGATTCACGAGCTTCCGGTGCATCGAGAGAACGTTGCAAACTTGAGGAACCTCTGCAGAGAGCTCACCGTCGGTCCTCTGCCAATAGAGGCACATGTCACATCTTCGATACCCAAGAGAGTCAAAGGCCAGGTCACGAATGTCTGTCTTTCGGGAACCTCGGATCTCGTACACAAGAGCAGGGAGACCATTCTGAATGACACTCCGCTTGCATTGGTAAGGATAAACAGTTTATGGTATGAATAGCAATTTACTAACATTGGGATAGCGATGTGCTGTTGTCGATGTTGATGGGGAACTCGTCATCGATTCCGCCCAGACTGCCCTCAAGCCAAATGTCGTATCACATCTCGATGAAATTGCAAAATTCTGCGGTGTTGATATCTTCCTCCTTGGACCAAAGTTCACATCACTGGCAGAGACACAAAATGGCAACGGAGATGCGGGACGAGATCAAAGATGGAGAATTGCAGTTTATGGAGACATGGAGAGTGCGGAGCACGCCAAGACTAGGGTATTGATTTTCATTGACAAGCTGGTATGGAAATCTGCACAACACTGTCAACACATTATCTAATACTCTTTTAGCTTGGCCGAATTGTCGATGGCACGCTCCTCGAGCTTTCCCTCCACACTGTGGTTTGCGGACGATCCCGGAAGAATATCAAGCTCATCGAGTCCACAACCGGCACTGCGATTTACTTCCCACCACCTTTCTCCCAAGTATACAGATACTGCCCCATGAATGCCGAACGACGAAACCCTGAAGAGATTTTTATCACCGGAGAGACACCTCAGAATATCACTATGGCAAAGCAGAAGATTCACGAGCTGGTTACCCGAACAAGAATCTTTATGAAGGACGCAGTGGTGGCAGCAGCCAAGATTGACAGCATCTTGCTTGGTAGATTGGACAAAGTTCGCAAGATTATGGAGACAAACGGCACTTTCATTCAGTTCCCGGCATTGGCATCTCAGCGGAATATGATCCGAATTCAAGGCGTTGAAGGTCTCCATGTCGAGCGAACTGTTCGGGATGTCATGTCTCTGGTACGTTTCTTGGGTAAATTGTCGTGGTGTATTCATTACTAACAGTGTCTGCAGACCGGTCAATTCTACAGTGCCTCTTGGTGGATTCAGCAGGCTGATACCCAACGTGTACCTTCCCCAAGTGAGATTCGAACAATGCTTTCAGACATCTGCGCCAACTCGGATGCCGATGTGCAATTTGACAAGCTTAATTTCAGTATCACAGGCTCCGATGACGCTGTCAAGATGGCTTTGATGGTCATTTCTCAGATCAAATTTGTCACCCGCTCTCAATACCAGATCAGAGTCAAGATTGAGCTTGCCAACGAGCACAAAGAGTTTGTCAGTGGCAAGAAGAACGGCAAGATCAACAAGATTATGGGGCAGAGCAGCGTACAGATCATTTTCGACGGCTTCAACGAGTACAATTTCAATATCGATGTCTGCGGTGCGAATTACGAGGCCATGAAGTCCGGATTGATGCTTGTTGAGCAAGAAATGCCAGCCTCCATCTCGTTCCATGTTCCTGATCAGTACCACAAGCGTATCATCGGCATTGGAGGACAACACATACAGCGTATCATGAAGAAGCACTCCGTCTTCGTGAAGTTCTCTAACGCCATGGACCGTGGTGGAGTGGGCCGAGAGGACGACGATATCAAGGTTGACAATGTCATCTGCCGAACCCCTGCTCGTAATGCTCAGAACCTGGAGCTTGTGAAATCCGAGATTTTGGACATGGTTGATCGAGTCGACTCCGAATTCACGACCCAGGTTGTCAACGTCGATCGATTGTATCACCGACAGCTCATTGCCCGTCTTGCCCAACTTGAAGAATTGGAGAAGAAGTGGAACTGCAAGATCATCTTCCCCAGCACCGAGCAAGCCAGCGACGATGTCACCATCTCCGGCCCTGAGTGGCAGGTTCCTCACTGCGTTGATGAGTTCTTGGGCATGGTTCCAGATCACCATGAGCTGGTCCTTGCCCATACTCCTGAACTGATGAAGTTCCTTGAATCTAAGCAATTCCGAAACGACCTTGTCCCGAAGCTCAAGGCACAGTACGTGGTGGAAGTTCATGTCAAGGAGGATCCCAACGAGAAGACTGAAGATGGCAAACCTACCGTTACTCTGCTCTGGAGCTTTACAAGAAACAATGCTGGGGGCGTAAGAGACGCTATCGACTTCTTGACTTCCAACCTCGCTTCAGCCGGTATCGAGACCACGACTGTCAAGGGTGCCATTCCACGACCAAAGTCAGATTCGTTCGAGGAGTCCCTCCAGTTCTTCGATTCGAAGCTTCTCCAGCATGCTCCAGCACCCGTCTCAACGGATTCGCCCACCAAGTCCTCATTCGGTGATGATGTTGCTCGAGAACGCAGCACAATCTTTGACAAGCTCCGCAAGCCTGGTAGCATGTCTTCCATTTCTTCCTTCTTGGATCGCCGCAAGAACAGCTCCCAGTCGCCAGCTGGTTCATTCTTCAAGAATGGTTCGAGCAATGTGTCAAAGTCATCCTTGATATCAATCGAGTCAACCCGAAGCTTCAACGCTGACCGCAACCCATGGAACGACAGTGGTGTGAACTTGCCGGACGATGACTCCACTCCATGGCCGACACGCCATTTCGGTAACGGCAGCGGTATCAGCAGCGATCACAAGCCTTCCCAACTTCAGCATCCAGGCGATGCGACCCCAAGACACACAATGCGAGCGTCGACTGACAGTGGTCGCCCCTCGACTTCTCATTCTACCAACTCAGGATACCCCGGCCCAATTGGCCCCCCGCGTTCTTAAATGGCCCTTTTTCCATCCAATTTCCTAGAGTACCTCATTGTGCAGTACATTGGCTGGATATATACCCTGGCGCGCAATACCCAAATACCAAATCGTGATTTTATGTTATTTCTGTTTTCGGGCTTCTTTTTCGATTCCCCAATTCCGTTTCTTGCGAGTTTTTCGCGTTGTTTTTCCGGCAAGAAAAGCAAAGCGGCGTCAGAGATCTTAAAGATACAAACCATAGAAGAAAGCGTGCGTCAAGGAAGAGGAAATACCAATTTGCTTTGAAACTTTTCGTGGATGCGTTGGGCGTGGGGGATTGACTTGCGATTGTTTTTACTCTACTCTTTTCCGGTGTTGAAGCTAAGGTTGGGGGGGGTGGGGGTGATGATGGGGATGGAATGACTGACTGACTTTGGGTGATGGATATGGCGTGGAGAAAGGGATTGCATGGAACTGAACTGAATGTGGGAGTGTTTATGATACCCATGCAAACACTGCGTGAATACAAAAGTTTCCTTAAGAAAAGACTTCCCGTGATTTGTTTCTGTTCTGAAGGGTATTGTTGTTGATGTGTCGGATGTCCTGCTCGTTCGAAGAGAATTGGTGGTAGGTCTCACTTGCCATGTTTTTGTCTAGCCAACCCCATCTCACGACGCGAAGTTGCGTAAGGCTCTTCAATCGAGATGCAGCTGTAGATGTCTTTTAGGAAGGTTCATATCTCGGTCAAAGGCCAAAGTCAAGATTGGGAGTTAGTCTCCCTATCATTGGTGGCTAGTGTCTGAAGACCCTCTTTTGCTGACAGGGAACGGAGTTCTATCAAGCCGACACCTCAAGATTTGATCTTGCTTTAATGCCGAGAACCGAACTCCGCCATAAAGACTTCGCGATCCCCACGTTGAGACTTGAACTCCCTTTGTGGTCTCGCTGAAATTTTTTCCAATTCCGTTAATAACGCATTGCCTCGACGTGCCACTCGTTATCCTGCAGGATGTCGTCCAGCGGACTTGGCGGGAATCAGCTCCCACGCCGAAGAAAGTGAGTAAACGGGATTGAGATCCCTTCCTACTTCGAAGTCCCTGCTCTCCCGAGACATTCTTCAAAGGACAATTGCTAACCCCGCAAATTTTCTAGTGGGAAGCAGCAAGGTAAATGAACCCTATCAATAGATACTAAATACGTAACGAGAGCTAATACCGAGATAAAGCGTGTGAACCTTGTCGAAAAGCTAAGGTTTCTTGCGATCATACGCTTCCGATCTGCGTGCGTTGCCAGAAGAGGAAACTCAGTTCGAGATGTATTTACTTGGCTGCGCCTATGACCCGACCCGTGCCGGATGGTAAGTCTCACTTCCTCTAAACGAATGTCCCACCACTCCTGGGACTCTCAAAGATCCCTTCAGCCCCCGGAAGGAACTATGCTGACTCCAAGATCTTGGGTGCAGGCAGGACTAGGTCAGAGCCGACTATCACCAACTTTCCTCCTACGCCTTCTACCGGCTCAAGTCAGAGTCCCGTTACTACGGCAGTTGTACCTGTCTCAAATCCGAAGCCTACCCCTGAGTCGGGGCCTTTCATCAAGAGTAGCGGCTTCTTTGGTACGTTGACTCTTTCTCGTTGATGTTTTCTTATGCAACCCCACATTCGTAAAGGAGGGCTATACTATTATATACAATGCGTTCTCGTCTTGCATAACACCACCCACTCTTCATACACCTCGGACTCCGGAAAAAGATATGCGAATCCAAGACTTACTGTATTCAGGGCCAACAAACTTCTCCGCGGTGTTCATGGAGAATAGAGAAAACCTAGGGAACGAGGAAATCCAGATATCAGTAGACTCCGAACCCTCCTATGTTCCCTCCTACGAAAGTCTTCAGTCCCAGACTTTCCTCATGCTTGCCGATAAGCAGCAGTGTGGTTCTCCACGTGTTGCTCTGGGTAAGAAGATACTGCATGCTCTCCCCGATCAACACACCTGCAAGTTCTTGCTAGAGTGGTATTTTGAGAAGTGCCATGAGTGTTGTCTCCCGAAGATGAGTATCATGTCCCAAGCTAACTCCGTCTGGACGACGTTCGGGAAACAACTCAATGAGCCGAGACTTACGGAAGATCTGGAGCATATCTCCACTATCATTTGCAAGAATGCGGAGAAAAGTCTCGAAGAGTATGAAGAGTATGATCGTTGGCTTGAAGCATGCAGTGGAGTGAACTTGAGATGGGAATCCCTTGGCGCAGTTTTCGGTGCTCTCACCACGGCGATCTTATCTTTGCCCGAACGAGATGCTTTCTTCTGTACGCAGAGGGGAGACAGGAGGAACAGGAGGAACTTCTCGGTGGAAATGAAGGATTGCGTGCAAGCATGCGTCACGCTGAGCAACTACATGGATCTGATCAACTCCACTATGGTGTCACTTCTGGCTAAGAACTTGATACTTCAGACTGTTATCAGCGGAGATGCTAGTAAGTTGACCTCAGAGATGGATTACGATAATACTGACTTGACACAGGTCTGGTTGTCTGGCGGCAGCTAGGTGACCTCGTCGCCGCGTGCACTGCTCTCGGCTTGCACCGTCAAGTTGACACAGGTCGACCTGTATCCTTTCTCTCCGAATCGAAGAATCGACTGTTTACTGTCATATTCAACATCGATAAAGGATCAGCTTTACTTACGGGTCGCCCGCCATTTTTGAGTTATCGGTATTGTCGTCTCAGACTACCTCTGGATTTGAGCGAAGATGTGCTCATGAAGGGAGGGGAGCACATTCAACGGGCGCTCGAGCAATTGGATGAAAATGGATGGAATAGAGAAGGGAATATTCACCCTGCTACTTCGTCTAGAGCCCAGGGACAATTGTCTCCGGTCTTAAACGAAGTCCTTGAATTATCTCTTGGAGATCCGGAGCAGTGCACTGGAGAGAAAATTAAGTTTGTGGTCCCCTTTCTTATTTTACATAGTCTTACCTAATATTCGAACAGGTACCTTATGGGCAAGCTCGCAGCGGTCTACGATAGCTGGCCTTCATATCTACACTTCAAGCTTACCGAGCTTGGAGAAGTTCCAGATCACATGTTCTGGCGCCGCCTCTGCCTCAAACTCATCATGCTCGAGCATCGCCTCCTTCTCGAACGTCTAGCATACAAACAAGGTGCTCTCGACGGCCAAAGCATGATCGACTGCGCTCGAGAAATGCTAGAGCTGACAGTCCTTCTCTGGGTTCAACGAGACCGCTTCGTTGAGCATCATCACGACTACGATTGGATGCTTATGTGTTGGGGTGTTCCAAGTTCCGGAGTTCTCTGTGTAGAGTTGTTGAAGCAGACCAAGAACCCGACAGGAAATACACTCCGCGTACCAAGGTCTGAGATCGTTCAGAACCTTTCTCTCCTAATCGGATTCCTAGAATGGGTCAAGCCCGCTGCTGGAAATTACCAGCTATGTGGAAGGATGCGAATCATCATCAAACGAATCCTAGATCAAATTCTAAATCCGTCGCCGCCGTCTTCGATGCCTCAAGCTGCGCAAGAGGCGGCTGATACGCCAGGTTTCGATACTAGCACAAACAATGTGGGATCTGGTGTTCTTGGATATGATCCGAGTCTTTTCGAGCCGGGCACTTTCGACGACGCGACGGATAACTTCGACTGGTTAAATAATGTGGATTGGTCTCGTGGACCTTGGTTTGATCTTGGTCAGGACTTTTCGGCTGCGAGATGGAGCTGAGGGCTTTCTTTCAATGAAGACAGTCCAAAACCAGGCGACATGAGAATGTCGGTTTCTCTAGAAACCAGGTGGGGATGTCCAAAATCTCGAACCCCGACACCGACATTTTGAGGGTCGACCAAGCGCAACCGAAGCGAAGTTCTCCTGACCACGGGCTCTGTACCAAATTCATTCATCCAAGCCTTCATCGACATCGAACAATCTCAAATTCCGACTTCGAGTTATCAGAGCACAGAGTAACACTTTCTCACTCCCTGACTCAGCGACGACGAGGGCATCCCTGAACTTCATTCGCTTGGATATGGGGACGGCAATCGGTGGCCGGCATCTAGCAAGAGCCGACTTTTTGTCGATGCGCAGCAAAGACGGATGCACCGGCAGATGAATACCGATTGGCGTCTGGAAAGGACACACCAACTGACCCATTTGAGGCCTCGAGAAGATCCTAGAATTGCTGCGAGCTGGCGTTGGCGAGGTCGAGTAGGGGGCTTCACGTGATCGACACATTCATGATGTTCCACCTCTTCCAGGACATCGAACAGCCAGCGATGTTCTCGACTCTGTAACAGCTTCATAAAGTCAAAGGAGTTAGGATGCCTCGAATCTGAGGTCTCTGGGCCCGAGTGCTAATGTCTCTAAGGGGTCGCCTCAGTAATCGGGCCCAAGAATCGCCTCCAGAAATGACGTTGAGCATAAAAAAGTCATCAGCAATGGCAAGATACCTATCTACTCAGAATCATCACCCAGAAGTTGTTGGAGAGAGAAATATATACAATTTGTCTGACGAATGAAGAGCGCTTATTTGACCTGTTGCATACCTTTCAGTGAGGCTCAATATACTGGCAAGTGTCTTGTCCTTCAAGGATCCGATTTCAAATTACTGAGTTGTGTGGCGAGATTTCTTTTCCAAAGTCCCAGAAATTGTGATTGACACGATCTCCGGCCCACTGTTCGTCTTCTTGTTGCAAGTCGTAAGGTGACACAATACTAAAGAAGTCTGCAACTATCTCGGCAGCTATTCCTTTGTAGTTCTTTTGTTGCAAGTCGCACGGACAAACAGGTGACTTTATTCAAGTTAGAGGATTGTCGGTATTTGTGGTAAACCATCCTTTCAGGCCAATCCCGTGCTCTATCTCTCTCCTTGTTGCGTATCTCGGTCGAAGAGAGTGGAGTTTGAATCTCAGATAACCTCCACGTCCAGACGTCACCGAAAGGACGCCTACCTTTTCATGACGTGATACTTCAGCAGCTCGTGCTATCTTGCGATGTGCAACATACCGAAGTTGAGATTTGTTGACTTGGTTCCGCCAAGGAAATTGCATTTAGGAAGTGATGATGCGTTCGGGCGTATTGCTGTTGTCATATCTCGGTTGCATTTATTTGACTATGAGCTTAAGATAACTCGGTATATCTGGATACCTGGGAGTGTCTGGATGATCCAGCTTGTCATGAACGACTCTTCTGTCTTAGTAACGTCAAGATGAGACTTGCATCTCTCCTCATTCCCGCGGGATTTATGTCCTTTGCATTAGCCATGCCAATGAACGACATGCTCTGGATATCCGCGCCCACCTCGACATTATCAGCCAATACCGTCATCTGCACCAGCGTCGTCAATGGAAATACCGTCTGCTATGAATATATCATCAACGTAACCGGTGACTGGTCTCAGAATTGTGGCAGGGCATTCTATGAAACGTTGAAGCAAAAATGCGGAAGGCCGATAAGAGATTGGAATTTCGAGTACAACGATGGTACTCCGCATGAGAGATCAATGTTGATCACTTCAATTCCCATCGTGTTTGCACGTTTTGAAGTTTGCTCTCTTCGAAATTGGACTTGAGATAGACAATTCCAGGCATCTCCAACCGAAATATCAAAGCAGAAAGACCGTTCACCCGAAATACCGGTATCGGAGAAACCGATGTGCGCCAAACTCCCTCAATTCCCAAACTCAATTTGGGACATTGAACCCATTTTCTGTTGCATATCGACAAAGTTCACAATTTGCCTATTTAGGGGTTGCCTAATTGGGAAAGTACTTCAAATCCGGGACTTCAAGCCTCAAACTTTCAGGATAGATTCCCCAAGGTGTTTCGAGCTCGATGAATGTTTCTGATACTATAGGGAATGTCTTTGCCGGAAGTTATTGGGAGGTCCTCCCTGTCTGAATGATTTTCGAGGTTGCCTGACAAGCTCTTGGTGCCTGGCGTTGTACAAGCGCAAGTCCTAGCGAGACTAGGAGCGGCGGTCAGGCGGACTTGCGTGTAGGATCTAGACTTGAGACGTACTTGAGATTCAAAGTTGACACTGTCATTCACCTAAATGGAATGTCCCCTCCGTGATATCTTGTACGTACAACTTGTGTCAATCCGCCCGGTGAGAGGTGAGAATCTTGCGCGTCCCAATTTGAAGTTCCTCTCATCTTGAAGATAAAGCTGAGACTCACCTCTAGTGGAATGAGATCTCAACACCTAGCTCTTTAGTGAAATGGATTCCTCATCTTTTGTCCTCTGTCTGCATGCGTTAGCGTGTCTGAACCTCCCGTTTTCTTGATTGGCGTATACATGCCGCTCTTCATCTCTTCTGGGCCGTCACCACATCCACACATCTACAAACCACAGTAACCCCTCTCAAATACTCATCATCTACATCGCGTATCTCACTGCATTCAAGACCACCTCCTCCTCCCTTGCTCAGAACTGGTACGTTGCACGTCGACTAGCTCGTCAACATGGCATTTTTGTTTTCAATTTCCCATCTCGACCTCTTTCCCAATCCCAAAGGACCCACGTCTAACTTCTTAGCTCATAGGCCGCAGTCGAGACTTCGGAAAGAGCGGGAAGCGTGCAGCAAAAGTCCCAAACTTTGCTACTTGTCGGTACTTGGATCTAGGGTACTGGAGTTGGGAAATATGGGACTCGTTCGGCTGGCTTGTGATCTTGGTCTATTGCCTTTAACTATAGTATAATGTTCATTGATTAAACACTTTGCTCGAAGAAGCCAAATGCGATACTTGACCGTAGCTTGAGATTGTGATGTCTCGCTGAGTGGGTGATACTTTTTTCCAAGTAATCTGCATTTTTCTCCGTCACTTCAACACGCAGCACTATGTCTCACAGAAAACACACCACTCCTCGATCGATGGCCGTTCCTTCTCTTGTCGTCCTCCTCATCCTCGCTACGGCTGGAATCATCTTTGGCACAACAATACAAAGTGCAATTTGGGCCAGGCCGTCGACCCTCGAACCATGTCCTACAGGGAAACCGCCCGCTCCGTACTTTTCAATCCTAAGCCACGGTATAAAGGCAACCCACACTTCTCAATGGCTATGGTCGCAAGTAGAATGTCGTGAATAGATCGCAGCTGTTTGTATTACATACCTCGACTACACCCCAATGATGCCGAGAAAGCCGCAAGGAAGTTCAAGGGCATGGGCAACTATCTTTAGAGCATAGAACCAAGAGACTGTAATAACATAATAAGTGGGCTGGAATAGCAATTTACAATCTCATACTTTCTCAGCTAGGGAAGTCGGGTAACTGTGCCTAAGTGGATTACGTTTCCCCATTGGAATACGGATTGGGGGACAAAGTTAGGTGTTCCGCAGAATTGGTAGGCGCTGAAAAGGAGAAATTCGACCCCGGCGATAGGATCAGATTGAAATGTATGGAATAATGGAGATCCCTAAATGCAAACATTAATCTATAACACGGGCTAGAAATTCAAACGGCAATATCTTCATGCAAACGACAATGGGGTCTCATCTCTCCGTCTACTGCTCCATGGGCGTCTTGCCTTTGCCCACCGACTCTTGACCGGCTCGACACTCGTCAAAGTCTGCATTTTCTCGTCGAGTGCATACTCCTTCTCGAACTCCGTATCTTTGATTGGAACGACCGGACTTTTCCCTTGAAATTTTCTTCCAATCTGCTTGAGGAAAGCCACAACCTGATTGATTCGGAACGCCATGACGATGAAGAACGTCGCTACCACAGCTGTGAAAATTACTGTATGAATCATTATGATATGGAGTAAGAATCTCTCCAAGGTAATGGGACATACGCAAGTATTTCACTACATAGTGACGTTCGAGCATGCTGTTGTGGTCACGAGGAAATTGGCCGATTGCGATGGCGAGAAAAGAGGCCATGAATGATGCAGGAAGCTGTACAAACTTTAGGCTGCTCGCAAAAAAACCATGGGGTACTGTCGTTACAATCGGAGATACGTATCACTTAGATGAGCGTACGCGTCTATGATGGAGGGGTAAAGCGTAGGGTAAAATCAGTGCTGGCACCAGGGGTTGCCAGAATTCTGTCCGCACCCCTAGAAATTTAGCGAGAATACACTAAAATCTAGCTACTTTGCAACATTACAGAACCCACATTCTTTAATAAAAGACTCTGCAATTGATGACCTAGCTTCAAGCAACTAGTTATTATAAATCGAATTAATTAGAACTGTAACTAGGACT
This sequence comes from Phialocephala subalpina, assembly GCA_900073065.1. Taxonomy (NCBI): domain Eukaryota; kingdom Fungi; phylum Ascomycota; class Leotiomycetes; order Helotiales; family Mollisiaceae; genus Phialocephala; species Phialocephala subalpina. The sequence continues at coordinate 562,368 of FJOG01000020.1, read as the reverse complement.
TCTATTCAATATAAACAAGAATTGGCTCATTTTCTCACTAAAATTTGTTAGTGATTTTTTACGTTGTAATAACTCTTTATATAGAGGTTTTAGAGAAAAAAGTTCTATAATAAAAGTATTCTAACAATTCAAAGTAAGCTCTATATCCACTATTAAATGTACTTGTAATACAAATATTCAAGACTTCGGGTCCTCAAAGCCGAAGAATTTTGGTGTGTTCTCGCTAAATTTCTAGGGGTGCGGACAGAATTCTAACAACCCCTAGTGCTAGTTCATTGTTATTGTCTTGTCGAGTCTAAGAGCTCGAGGCCTGCTCTCTTATGGAGAGCATGCTCACGCTAGGCATATAGCCTAAAACACGTGATATCTATTCCAACAGGTACAAAACCCCATTCCCACCCCGCCCCATGGGGGACTATGGGTGGGGTTTTTTGTTTTTGAATCCCCCACGGATGGAGTTTTTTTTTAAGAACTTCTCCCATGGGGTGCTAAGACTACATAAATATATAATATATACATATATTTTGCATATTTTCATGAAATTTATATAGTTATACATATTTATGCATATTTTATACATTTATGTAGTCTTGGCACCCCATGGGTTTCTCCATAGGGGAAGTAACAATATATCTTTACCCCATGGAGTATTTGTGGGTGGGGTAAAATCTTGAAACTTCCCCCATGGGTCCCCCCACGAGCAGCCTAACAAACTTAGAGTCTGCAGTAAAAGTTCAGCTTGGAAGAACACTGGTCCACTCACGAGTAAGATCGTCACAATGGTGAAGACCATGATGGTATTGCCTTGCTTCGAAGTCTCGTCGGCCTATTGTCGAACTGAGCGAGCCTCTTGGAGATTGGGGTGTTTTTGTCGGAGATCCATGAGATCTTTCAACTAAGACAACTTAGTAGTGTTTCTAGGGAGGCGGAGAATTTTCACATAATACAGATTCATAAGTCTTGCTGGCTTGGTCTTGCATTGTATTGAGCTTGATCATATTTTCCTCAAGAATTCGAAGGCCATCTGCCTCCCAGAACGAGTGATAAATCCGTTGCTGCTCCAAGAAAATTATTGACATCACGTTGAGCTCGTCGAGTATATCCTTTACCTCTCGCAGCAATTGAGATTCTTCCTTGATGTTGGACAGGTCTAACGCGTTCGGAGATTCGAGGGATTGTGTGAATCGTTGATAACAAGCTGCTTCTGCATTGGCCTTGTCTGAAAATGAGCTTGTGCGTTAAGCGAAAGAAGCGAATGGCATTGTGACTGATCACAGCACCGATAAAGCTCTCAAAAGTTTCGAGAAACTGAAATTCATCATCCAAGGATTTTGTGGTGTCGAAACACGCGCCAGAGCATGCTTCTAAATCCTGACTGGAAGATTTCTTGTGTTTTTGACCCCAGAAGCATTCCGATGTATACTTTGGAACACGTCCATCATGCCGTAAGGATCAGGATCGTCGTCTGAAGTCCCTTGTCTCTGTGGGAAGCTGGTTATAACCGTATCTATGGAGCAAGTTCATTAGCCAAAATACCCAGTCATTGAGAATAATCTTACCTTTGAACATCCACATCCACTAAAGGGATCGAAAGTCAGTAATTGTATGTTCAGACAAGGTGAAACATAAGAAAATTCGAGACCAAAATGATTGCCTAAAAAAACCGCTCTCACAAGCTGAATCAACCATGATCATAACAGGATGTTTCCGCGACAACGTCTTGCCATAGCGTGATACAACTTGGTCTCGGTCCCCAGGTCTCGTATTGTCTAGCATGTAGTAATACGATTGGTCCAAGGTTCGACGCATATGAAGAGGGTGTGTATCTGCAATGTATGCATCGGTGAGCATTTTATCTCGGTTTTCTCTAACATTCCACTGTTGACACGCGTGCAGAGCTTGGTAAATCTGTTTCGGACTCTTTGAATGGTTCCTTGGTATAGTTTCGGAGTTTCGGTCTCAGGAATCGGTTTCTGCAAGTTAATCAAGAAGATGTTAAGGTCATCCTTTGAAAGGCCCCACCGTCGTTCTATCTTTGCAGGATCGGTAGCTAGCCCTTTCCATGTTTTGCCCTCTGGTGGCAGGTATTTCAAAAACTCAGCTTCTTCAATTCCTTTGAGTCTTGTATCCCGGTACTGGAGGACGGCCCATGAATGAGATGTGAGAAAAGTGTTCCGGAGAAATTTCATGTCATCCGCCGGAAGTTGATTCAAGTTGCAGCTGATACTTGGTCTTGATTTACAATCATCCAGGAGGTTGAGAAGGAATTTAAGGAGGATAAAAAAAGTCCAGGTCAAGTTGCCTGGATCGTATTCCCCAGTGCATAAAGGGCATCTAGATATATTTAGCAAGTTATACTTAGCTGAAATTTTAGTTATTTGCAACTGACGAATACAACTTCAACCCCTTCTCGTTCGTTCCAACTCGCACGACTATCATCTTCTTCATTGCATCCGTGGGGAAGGTAAGCACTTGATCGACACATTAGTACGACCCTTCGCTATCGTCCGTACTCATATCTACCTGCACATTCTGGTAAATTGGTCTCATGAATGAAATAAAAGATCTTTTGGAACCCCGATGTTGTCTCTGTGCCCAGAGTTCCTTCTTCAAGATGGCATTTTGAGCTGGGCGGCCTCCTTTCAACTTCACGTGCTGGTGCATCAAAAGCTAGAGAGCCAGGTTAGACTTTTTCGATTTAGCAGTCTGGGAACCAAACTGTCTAATCTCATACCTCAACCCACCTCATCTGAACCTGTTAGTTCCTCTTTGCTTGATGTAAATCGGTGACCGGAAAACATACATTGTTGGCTGGAAGATGGATCCAACGAAACAATTCTTTGTCTGGCGTATCCTGTTCGTTGAAGAGATCGGTTAGAGAAATACTGCTGACAGAGGGAGGCACCATCCCATCCCGGAAACGGATGACATTTGCTTTGAAAAGATCATCAACCCGTTTGCTAATCAATGACGGATCATCTGCCAGTCCACTTGCTTCAAAGTCGGCAGCCTTGAGAAGTCGCACAACAGCTTTGTACTGCTCTTTCGCTTCCTCTGTATAGGCTTGCGCTCACTTCTGGATAGCAATTTGCTGAGGCGATTGTCCATGGGCACCAGAGGAGACGAATTCAGCTCCGTTCTCTAACAAAGTGTGAACAGTGGCCGGGTGGCCATAATACGCTGCGATATGCAGAGGTGTGTCTCCGTTGCTGTCTCTCATATTGACTCCAACTCCCTTTTGGAGTAATAACGAGACTACTGTCTCATGGCCATTCGCAGCCGCCTTGTGCAAAGACGTAAGCCCTCGACAAGTCTTCGCCGAGATAGCGGCACTTTGGTCTAGAAGAAGAGCAACTACATCCACGTATCCACCCTCAGCGGACCAGTGCAGAGCTGTACCTCCCTCGTCATCTCAGGCCGCAATATCCACTCTGTTATTCATCAGAAAACGCACAATAACTTTCAAGCCGAGGAAAGAGGCCACCATGAGATCGGTCAGGCCTTGGGGAGGTGGCTTCATGGTATTGGTCAGACTGGCCTCGACCTCCAATTTGATGTTGGCCAATTGATACCAACATACGGAGAACCAAGTTTGAAATCGCTAACACGTGGTCGAGCAAAGTTTGACAGCCATGTCCAGCTGATCCGCTGACTTTATATTCTCCCCGGCTTCTCTGACGTGATGCATCCAGTAAGTTGCTGCATGCTCCAAGAAAATACTATTGTCGATGTATGCATTAACCTTGACCCCGATTTCTTCGAATGTCTCGTCTCTGTTTGGTACTATGGGATATTTCTCGAATCGATGGAAATTGAGAAATAGCATGCATCGTCTTGCTAAAAGCAAATTTACGTCTCTTGTGTCCATCTGCTGGCGCCTTGCACCAGCTCCATCCATTGCAGCCGGTTTGGAAATGAGAAATTCTCCGGCCGACACGTGAACGAGGCTCGCTGTGTGGTCAACAATCCGGACAAAAGTGTCGCATGACGACTTGATTTTCCCTGCGAATTTGGAGGTATCTTTGTGGAGCTTGAGATCTTCGTACACCTTCTCGCCTTCTTCCACGACGAATGCCACATTGAGCTCCGTGAGTGCAAATGGTCTTTTAGCTCCGATAATAAGTCGAAACAATGGCATTACAAATTCTGGATCATCGCTTCGGTCCCATATCGATTCGTATACTTCGACTAAGCTTTTATTCATGTCTTCGAAAATCCTTTGTAGGCTCGCCTTCGTGGCAAAAGCTAAACATTGATCCGCTTGAAGCCTCAGCTGGACCTCTAAGAACGTCCCATGATTGGCTGAGTGAAGGCCTTGTCTCAAGAGTTCCGTTGTTTCTGGGTCATATCTCCTTGACGTACTTAGTCTATCAACGCTTGCGTTAATGAACAAGTTGACATCTTGTCGTAGTAGGCCATTTGTTCCTCGCTTGTAGCATCGATTTTGACCATATCCGTTGATAGTTCCTCGAAAATTTGATCGAAACTCTTATGTGAGCGGCTGGTGATCATGAATTTGAAGTTTATTTCAGGTCGCCGAGAGTTAGAGAGCAGTCTTCCTAGAGCAGCAATCAATTGCACCCTGTCCTCTTCGATGCATTCGTCCAAAGCACCTAGGACACAGATGATCTCACCGGCTTCACCATCCGAGATAAGAGCTGTAAGAATGTCCCACATTGGTTCAAGGATCTCCCCAAGGCGGTTCCCATCCTTAAAACCATCTAACCTTAAGGCATGCTCAAGAAGAGCTGGCTTAGAGAGGAACAACTGGTGTAGTATAACCGCAACGGCGTTGGTTGCACTTCGCTCATCCACAGAGATCCGATTAGAAAAGAAATATTGTGTAGTTTCTGAATGAGGCAGCCCTTGGTTGTCGAAAGAACCGTAGACAAGAGTTTTGGCGAGAACCGATTTGCCACTACCACCAGGGGTCCGATGACCCAAAGGAGACTGCCCCGTCCGCCGTTCCACTCAATGAAGTGGGGATCGTTGAGGAACCGCCCACAGGTCCCTTTCGTTGCAGTCGGAACTCGATCCTTAGCCCCTTGATAGTTTGACCTGAACAAGGCTCTGAGTATCTCCTGGTCCAGGCTCGTGGATCGTCCACCAGCCAGATGGTTCGCAGCCATCACAGCGATACAAAGTTAGATTCCCTTTAATTTGGAAGTCGTAGAAGGGAGAAGGCTGAAATGTGTATTCTCGTGGTGTCTTAAGTGCGAGAAAGTCTTCGATCCAGCTCCTTGATCCAACCCCTCAGCTGACCGCTCGGCAGAATCGCTATGCAGGCGGGAGAAGCAAAGATGCTTCGATTGGAGGAAGAGAAATTTTTGTAACCACCTCAAATTGTAATGGATTGTGTTTCGATACGTGCGAGACAAGCTCTTTAGCCATGTACCGTACCGTGACTGCCAATTGTGCTGAAAGATATTGAGCTAGTACTCGAGCGGCGATGACGTCTGTCCCTATGCTGGAAATTATCGCGGAAGTAGAAGTACAAGTATGGCTTTTGATATCGTTCTTAAAGGGTACTCTTCTTCAATATACTCTGTGATATGAGGATGGAGGTTCTAGATAAGATCGTTAACGACTGGAAATGGCGAGAGGGGGAAAAAGAAAAGCGCACTGAGATACTGTACATAGTTGCGAGCGCCCTAAGACATTAGGTAATTCGATTGTGATTATAATGTAATTGAGAGGATTCTATGTATGGTTTTATACATGCTACATTTTAGCGTACAACAGAGATCAAGTTCGGTACTGTTACATCGGATCCCACCTATTTTGGCTTGGAATTAGCCGCGTCCATATCTCTCTTCTCTTCTCTGAGCTCCTTCGCTGCTCGTAGTGCCTTCTCGACTTGCCATACAGCTCTATCAAGCTCAACATCCAGTTCAGGGATTTCTAGAGCTTCGGCGATGCGAGTGCCGTCCGACTTGTGAAGGACCATCTCCTCAATCGGATCTTCTGATGCATCTGTAGACTTTGCTGTACTTGATATTGAAGAAGCGTCGAACCGTAGCTTTCCTGAGGCGTATAATTCGTCCAGAATTGGTGAAGCCTTGGGCTTGACAAGCTTATTGTCCAGAAGGAATTCAATGTGCTTAGAACCTGATAAGGCCCTCCAATGAGACCAAGCTCTGAAAACTAGGTAGAAGAAAGGAAGGTTGGGTATCCTGGTAGACATTAAACAAGCCATCAAAGTTACGAAAAAGGTCTTACACTGGTACAAGAGCAACAGGCGCACTTATGGGCATGCCAATAAAGCAGTATATCATCCTCTTCTTATGCAGTCCCTGTCTCTCTGTCCCCAGCTTTCTCAAGACTTCTGTGACCGTACTTTCTGGTATCAATGCTGGCGGAAATGACACCTCAACCGTCTCCTTCCCTGACAGCTCCTCTGCCTTCCGCCGCGTAGAAAGGGGTGGTATTGACTTTAGGCCCCATTCCTCGTATGGTATTCTCCTGAGTGCCGAATTGCCATAATCCACAACTTTCTTCTGCCAACCACTTTCCTTCTTCTCCCATCCCGCCCAGAGGTTCGCAGCTCGTGTTGTAGCTTTGTCAAGAAAGCCTTGCTGCTCCGTGGTTGTGACATTCAGGCGCTGACAATAGATGAGCGTTCGTCGCGTCGAGATTGGGAGGAGTAGGAGGCGCATTGTCAGCTGAGGATTGCCGAGTGAAGGCTGTTGAGATCGATGTCTTCAAGTCATTCCCAGATATTATTGTGGTAGGACTGTCAAGGTCGTGAGGTGCTAGAGAACGTGTTTCTTTGGGACGAAGTTCGGCCGTTCAATTGAAACGTGAGAGCCACTGAATGACGGTATGTGGCTGGAGACTGGGGCGTGGCTAATCCCTGAACAACTCTAATTTGTCGGGATGATCGAATGCTCGAGGCCATGACCGACATCACAAATTGGTCCGACATTTCCTTGCGTGGACCAGAACAATTCTCTTCGTATGAATTGATCTCCAGACTCACGGCGCGATTAATGTCGTGCAGCAACGCGTCGAGCAAGGGGATTCTGCTGCGCTCAGCAAGCGCCTGCTGACCTCGAACATTACCTGCCCACCGACTTCTCAGCATCAAGGATCTACCATGGCGGGCTCCGACAATTCCACTCTGAATAATCATCCTCATGGGCCCCCATTAGATGCTCACCATATCCTGCAATATGGCCCGCCACCATCTCAAAGGAATCCCTCCAGCTCTTCAGGATCGTCAAGTCAAGACATGAAAAAGAAGCGTGATAGTGTTACGAGGCCACATGCATACTCTTCGTCGTCACGCAATACCCAGACCACAGCCAGTACGAGGGCAGAGAATATCCGAGCGCAGAGAGATATCAGGAGTCTTCCGCGTAAGTCAGGACGTCAACATTGAAGAGAGTCGTGCTGATAGTCAACCCAGCATGGATAGATTCATACGAAGAAGGAGATGAGGTTATGAACACCAAGCCTACGGATCGATTATTGAGTTCCTTGAGTTCCCCTTCTCGAGCCCATCAGGCACAACACCATTATGGCTCCAAAACACCGGAGCGAAGGGTTTCCATGGACGGATATGTCGATGACTACGATGATGAGATTTCAAAGAAGCCAGAGACCGGATTCTTCGGAGGGCATAAGGAACCTGTCAAGGGCAGAAAATGGGATCATGCAAGGGAGGGCGATCCTGTTATTATGCAATCTGGTGTTCAGCCGAACTCGTCATCCTGGAGAACCTATATCAAAGCCTCTATGTATGGACCAGCTTTAAACGAGGATGGAGAGAGGGTAGACCACGAGTTCCTTCAACAACAACAACCTGGCTACCAGAAGCCATGGCGAGGTGACCTTGAAGGAGGCGATGATCCAGAGAAGTTGTCAGGCTTGCTTCATAACAAGAAGCAGCGGAAGACTTTCATCAAGCGTCTACAACATAACCTTCTCATGCATCCTCTGGTTCCCCTCGTTTTCCGGGTTACAGTTCTTACCACTTCGGCCATCGCTCTTGGCATATCAGGATCTGTCCGTCATCTCTCTACCTATTACACCGATGCCGAAACTTCTACAACCATGGCTATCATCGTCGATGCCGTGGCAATTCCTTACATTCTTTACATCACTTGGGATGAATACACAGGCAAACCGCTGGGCCTACGGTCACCAAAAGCTAAAATACGGCTTGTTCTTTTGGATCTTTTCTTTATCATTTTCGAATCTGCCAATCTGGCATTGGCTTTTGGAGCCTTGACACATTCGGATGGCAGCTGCCAGACTTCTGACGGTAGTCCCTACGATGGAGCCATCTGTGATAGGATGAAAGCTCTGTGTGGTATATTAATGATAGCATTAATTGCGTGGAGTTTGACCTTCTCTGTCAGCATATTCAGGTACGCACTCCTGTCTCGGGCTATTCGTTACTCGCTAACACCTTTTACAGGCTGGTTGAGAGGGTTGGCGGTAGAGAAGAAGGAGATTGAAACAATCTCAGTGTCTGTATAAATTTGTACCTGGCTCTTGATGTAATACACGGAGGATATCTGGGAAAGCATCTAAGCACGGAGTTTGGGTTGTGAAACATGCTGGTGAAAAGCTGCACATACGAATACATAAGACATAATGAAATAATGTCTTCTCGCTTCCAATCCTCCGTTCTTCGCCTAACCTCCGTTCTACAACGCAGGCCCTTGATCACCATACACAGGGTCCTTCTCGAACCAACCCAAATCAGCAATACCTTTCACTTTACTCTCCTCACCTTTCTTTCCATAGCACATATCCCACTGCTTTCCCTTAGGATAGCTGCCTACCATCTCAAACCCACCTCCGAAGTCATCTACAAGCCGATGCCCGACTCCTGCTGGGACAACGATCACGTCTCCTTTCTCTACGACGGGTTCGACTCTCCCTGGGTTTTCTTCGCCGCCAAAACCTATACATAATCATCTGTATGAGAGTACGTCAAAGGAAATGAGAGACAAAGGGGTACGTACATAGCCTCGCACGACCAGAAGAGATACACAGCACTTCATGAGTGGTGGAGTGGAAGTGAGTTGTGCTGTACATCGTGTACCGCCATTGGGGTACAACTACTCCCATGGTTTTGAGATGGGACTCGATTGTGGATGCGGTAGCGGAGGAAGGGAAACAGGAGTGGTAGATTAAGAGGGGGTTGTTTTGGATAGAGGTGTTTGGGATGAGGGAATGGTGGGGTATTTGGTGTCGAGAGACTTGGAGAGAGGAAAGTGGGGCGAGGCTGAGACAGGCCATTTTATGGGATTGAAGTTGGATAGTTAAATCCTTTCGAAGGCTTAGCAAGTGAAAGATTGAAAGTAGGCCCAGAATTCAAACACTCCGGGGGAAGTATGATAACTTATAATCATGTTGACGTCATTGCTTCTTGCAGTTGCTTTATCAGACGTTGATGGAGACGAAATAGGATGAGAACGAAGAATTTTGAAACTGGAATATTAAGTATGACTATATGCCTGAAGATTCTGACGTCAAATCATGAAATCTGTGTAGGATTCTAGAGTCCAAGACTGATCGCAATTGTTGCTCAGATATTCAGAGGAGAAAGTGTACGAAGTCACAATATCTAACAGAGTATAATGACAGCAAGGAAACATGTTTATGGCAAATGAAAAAGTAAATTCACAGATAAAGTGCTGCACTATCCTATTCAAATACCTAGAAATAAAAGGCCAAAAACTCGCTACCAAGTAATAATGGCAAAATTGTGTTGGACATTGAAATTGAGAAATTGCATATACCTATACTTAACGTTATGAATGAGAAGCAGTAGAGTATTGGCTGTCTGATATTGAGTCTCGAGAATGCCTGTCTCTAGGATTCACCCTAATACAATTCCCTGACAAAGCCAACTTGACTGACTAAAGGATTATTTTATGACTATTCGGATCGATTGCGCATGCCCTATGGATGACTAGTGTAGATAGCACGTGCTTTAACGCTAGTCTATTTTCAGATACCCTGCATAGCTGCCGCCTTGCAACCTTGCTGACTTGAATCACGACGATTTCGATCTCCATAATCAAACCTCCCAACACGCAACCTCGTCTCTTCTTCTTTTGGCAAGACACGTCTTGCATAAAACCTCTCCCCGTTCGTTCTTTATTCCTGGAAAGCATCGGTGGGACGGACTCGAATTCAACCCTCCCCGCCTTGTGGAACACTTCCTCCCTCGCGTCTTGTCTACTTCAGGCACGGATCCTCCAAAAGGAGCAGCCTTGAAGTTGCGCGGGTGTGATTCACCTTTTCTAGAAGCTAAATTTGGCCTTGCCTTGCCTAACTTGGCGCATCTGCCTTTGAGATATCTCGCCAAATCCCAGTCCAGATTCCAACCTTTAATTCTTCTCCACCCCGCGCCACCAGAGGATTTCAATATCGTCTGGCCGGCCCTCGAAGTATTTGAGGACTCTTTCACTACTCAACTCCACCTTCATATCCGACAACAACAATATGTCGCAGACACGAACAACCACCACGACGGTGATGCCTCCCGTGCCTAATCGAGAGGATCTAGAGGCAACGTGAGCTCCCCCCTCCCACCGCCAGCAAGACGCGCATACTGACTGATTCGCAGATGGAAGTATCTCGAGGCTGGTGTTTCGAAGATCATGAGCAATCTGCAGGAAGGTATGGACATGACTACATACATGGGGGTTTACACGTAAGTTAATCGATCTGCCAACGCATGGCTCTGCTGATACTGAACAGAGCTGTACACAACTTCTGCACATCACAAAAGGCTGTTAGCAACCACAGTGGAGTTATTGGAGGGGCACATCGTGGAGGTAGGTGCCATATCTCGTACGCGGCATCTCAAGGCTGACGATCTATAGCACACCTTCTCGGAGAGGACCTGTACCAAAATCTAATCACCTACCTCAACGGATACCTTTCGGAACTCGTCGCTACCTCAAAGACACATTCAGACGAAGCACTCCTTGCTTTCTACATTCGAGAATGGGATCGATATACCACCGCCGCAAAATACATCAACCATCTTTTCCGATACCTCAACCGACATTGGGTTAAGCGCGAGATGGATGAGGGGAAGAAGAATATCTACGATGTCTATACTCTGCATCTTGTGCAGTGGCGCCTGACACTGTTCAGTGCCGTTCACGACAAGGTTATGGATGCGGTTCTGAAGATGGTCGAAAAGCAACGTCATGGCGAGACCATTGAGCACAGCCAGATCAAGAGCATCGTGGACTCGTTCGTATCCCTTGGTCTTGACGAGGCCGATCCTACGAAGTCAACACTAGACGTCTACCGCTTTAATTTCGAGAGACCGTTCTTAGAAGCCACGAAGCAATTCTACCAAGCCGAATCGAAGCAATTCGTTGCCGAGAACAGCATCGTGGAGTATATGAAGAAGGCTGAGATCCGATTGGATGAGGAGGAGGAGCGAGTGAACATGTACCTTCACCAAGATATCATTGTTCCACTTAAGAAGTGCTGCAATACCGCCCTCATCGCCGACCACTCCGCTATCCTTCGAGATGAGTTCCAGGTTCTGCTTGACAACGATCGATACGACGACATGCAACGCATGTACAATCTCCTTTCTAGAATCCCCGATGGTTTGGATCCTCTCCGGGCGAAGTTTGAGGCCCACGTCCGAAAAGCTGGTCTTGCAGCAGTTGCCAAGGTTGCAGTTGATGCAGACAAGCTCGAGCCTAAGGTCTATGTCGATGCTCTCCTTGAGATCCACACACAATACCAAGGTCTTGTCAAGCAAGCCTTCAAGGACGAGCCTGAGTTCACTCGATCTCTTGATAACGCATGTAGGGAATTTGTCAATCGCAACCAAGTATGCAAGTCAGGGTCAAATAAGTCACCAGAACTTCTTGCCAAGTACACCGACGCTTTGTTGAAGAAGAGCGCAACCGGTGCCGAGGAGCATGATCTTGAGAACACTCTCACCCAGATCATGACCGTCTTCAAGTATATTGAGGATAAGGATGTGTTCCAGAAGTTCTACTCCCGTATGTTGGCTCGTAGATTGGTCCACACTAGCTCGTCATCTGACGATGCGGAGACAAGTATGATCAGCAAGCTCAAGGAGGCATGCGGTTATGAATACACCAACAAGCTTCAACGCATGTTCCAGGATATGCAGATTTCCAAGGATCTCAACAGCGGGTTCAAGGAATTCGAGGCCGGCTTGATCGAACCAGGAGATGACAAGCCAGTCGATGCAAGCTATGCCATTCTTGGTACCGGTTTCTGGCCACTGAACCCTCCCAACACCGACTTCACACCACCTGCGGAGATTGCCAAGGCCTACGAAAGATTCCAGACCTTCTACAACCAAAAGCACAGTGGCCGAAAGCTTACTTGGTTGTGGCAGCTGTGCAAGGGTGAAGTCAAGGTCAACTACCCAAAGAACATGAAGACCCCTTACACCTTCCAAGTCTCGACTTATCAGATGGCTGTTCTGTTACTATTCAACGAAAATGACAAGAACAGTTATGATGACATCGCCAAGGCTACCCAACTCCAGGCTGATGTACTCGACCCTGCGCTTGGTATCTTCCTGAAGGCTAAGGTTCTCAACATGAGCGGTGATGGAGATGACAAGCCTGGCCCTGGCAAGATGTTCTCTTTGAACTACGACTTCAAGAGCAAGAAGATTCGTGTCAACCTGAACATTGCTGTCAAGTCGGAACAGAAGCAAGAAGTTGATGACACTCACAAGACCATTGAAGAGGACAGAAAACTGCTCATGCAGGTAAGTGCAAAAGATATCCACAACTCGATATGCATGCTAACTTATCTAGTCTGCTATTGTCCGTATCATGAAGGCCCGTAAGAAGATGAAGCACACCCAGCTTGTTTCCGAGTGCATCAGTCAGATCCGTTCGCGCTTCGTACCCAAGATTCCCGACATCAAGAAGTGTATCGACATCTTGTTGGAGAAGGAGTACTTAGAGCGTTTGGATGATGACGAGTTGGGTTATCTTGCGTGAAAATGTTTCTTTCTCATCTTCTGCTTGCTGCGGGCTGTGCAATAGACTTGGGAGCCGGAAGGCAAGGCAATATTTGACGACAGAATTGGGGTACTTCTTACAATTGTTGAGAGGTGCTTGCCAAAGAAAGAGAAGAATCCTGGGGCTCGACTGCATATGGGTGGTTGCTATATTGAGTGCATGCAAACGATTTTCCTTTCCCTCTTTGTCGACAATGGTGGCCTTGGCCCGGTTCTTTTCGATCGAGGGTTGGAGTCGAGGTCACGGCATGGCATGGTCAAGATCTGGGGGCTCCTTTTTCATGACTCAACGGCACAAATAAGCATTGCTCTGGGGTAGGAGGAGTTGAACTTTTTTATACCGTGGATACCTTGCAGTCCTCAGAGACAGAGACTGTAAAATATTACAATTGAGAGACCTGAAACATAAATCTGCGTCGACGATTTGAGATCTATTCTTCATGCTGTGGCTGTGATTGTGAGACCGCCCTGTTAATTTCTTTCCTCGATCTTATATATATCTTTGTTTCGACCTTATGTCTTCTCCAGTTGTTTCATACTTTCGAACATTCGGATCGAGTCTCGCTCTTCTCCCAAGATACAAACGAAGGGCACAAACACAATTCGTGAAACTCAACCATGCATCGTCCTTCCTCTAACCGGGGAACCATTCGTGCAACCTCAATCCCGATCGTCAAAACATCTCTGTCCT